>WYDI02029346.1:0-60058 GCA_009867235.2 Psittacus erithacus | reverse complement strand
CCCCCCCCCCCCACACCCCCCCCCCCCCCCCCCCCCCCCCCCCCCCCCCCCCCCGCCCCCCCCCCCCCCCCCCCCCCCCCCGCGTTCCCGCTCCCCGCCCCCCCTCCCCCGGCCGGGGGCCCCCGTCGGGGGGGGGGGGGGGGCGGCGCGTACCCGCGTGGTGCCGTGCGAGCTGTGCGATCTCGGCGGGGGTGAACTCGTACCTCTTGGAGGACAACCAGCCCCGCAGCCCCTGCAGCACCAGCGCCAGCGCGCCCAGCGCCAGCCCGGCCCGCAGCGCCCGCCGCCCCGCCACCGCCACCACCATGCTGCCCACCCGGCTCCGCTCCGCCCCGCCGGCAGCGGGACGGGCAGCGGCACCGCCCCCACCGCCCCCAAGCCATGGCCGGCCACCGGCGGCCCTGCGCCTGCGCGGTGGGGAGGAGCGAAGGGGTTGGCGCTGCCGTCGGGGTTTCCGGGAGCGCTGTGGCGTGGCATGGCGGCGTCGCCGTCGGGGGAGGAAGAGAAGGGGGGCGGCCGCTTCTGTGCCAGCGGTAGGGCCGGGGCTGGCGCCTCCGGGCTCTCAGCGAGGCGGGGCTGCGGGGATCTTCCCTGCACGGGGGTGGCAGCGGGGAACCCCCCGGGCTGAGAGAGGGAGGAAAGGGTGAAGCTGACGGGGGCATAAGGCGGGGTGCAGACCCTGCTGCTGTGGTGGGGCAGGGTGTGGGGTCTGCACCCTGCGTTTCACCCTCCCTGACGCCCCACTGTTGTCTCCATGAAGAGCACCAGCACGCTCGTTACAACCCCCTGCGGGATGACTGGGTGCTGGTATCAGCCCACCGCGTGAAGCGGCCCTGGCAAGGGCAGCTGGAGAAGCCGTCCCCCGAGGATGTGCCCCGCTGGGACCCCAACAACCCTCTCTGCCCCGGGGCGACGCGGGCCAATGGCGAGGTACCACCAAGGACCCAGGTATCCGGGCTCCCCCCCACTGCCGTGGCCCTCTCTAATCCCATCTCTTGCCCTGTCAGGTGAACCCCCAGTACGAAGGCACCTTCGTGTTCCCAAATGACTTCCCGGCCCTACAGCCTGATGCTCCAGAGCCTGGTAAGTTCTGTGGGGAGAGCAGGTTGATGGAGACCCCCAGGCTGAGATCATTGCGGGGCTGTGGGGTGGCCTGTAGGGACATGGGTGTTCCTTCAGCATCCTTTCCTTCCCCACTCTCTGTCCTTCCTCAGGTGACAGTGATCATCCCTTGTTTCGAGCTGCAGCAGCCCGGGGGGTGTGGTAAGTACATCCATGGCTCTGGGGGTTCCTGTCCATGATGTCAGCCAGGATCCATGGAACGAAGCCGTACTGAGCCTGTTCCTCTCCTTGCACTGCCTGTTCTGCACACACCTGCATTTTGGGGGTCTCATCCCTGTCCCTGGTTCCACTGCACCCAACAGGACTGGGGGGAGTCCCCAGAGATGCCCCTAGTCCCAGCCGTGTGTGTTTCCTCTGCAGCAAGGTGATGTGCTTCCACCCCTGGTCGGACCTGACGCTGCCTCTCATGTCCCTGGCAGAGATCCGGGCTGTCATCGATGCATGGGCAGAGCTGGCGGCCGAGCTGGGTGCCTCCTACCCCTGGGTGCAGGTCCGGGGCTGGTGGGGGCTGCCCTTCTCTCCCTGCCCTGGGGGGCTTGGGTGGAGGCAGGGGGCCAGCAATGGGTGTTCTGGCGGTATTTGAGGTTGGGACCATCCCTATTCCTGCCTTATGCCCCTTTGAGCCTTTTTGGACGGATGTGAGGCTCTGCTCTCCTTTGGGATGCTCTCCTGGTGTGCGGGGACACTATCACCATGGACCCTGGGGCTGGGACCTGCTGGCTGCAGCTCTTCTTCCACAGATCTTCGAGAACAAGGGAGCGATGATGGGGTGCTCCAACCCACACCCCCACTGCCAGGTGAGGCTGTCCCACCCTGACCTGGCTTAACTGTGAGTCCCTGCAGGCCACCCTACAATAAACCAAAGGACAAGATGTGAACCGCAATCTGCCCCACGCTGGTCCCAGAGCCTTTTGCAGAAAGATACCCTGATACCTGTCCTGTCACCTTCCCTCCTTATGGCTGTCCATTGTGGTACCGCATGTCAGACTCTCCACCTGGTGGCAGCACGGACCTGCAGATGGGCAGCGTGTCTGGGGCACCCCTGTAAATGCAGGGTGCAGGTAACGTGTGCCCCAATGTCCCCCCTAGGTATGGGCCAGCAGCTTCCTCCCGAATGAGGCGCACCTGGAGGATCGGACCCAGCAGCAGCACCTGAGCCAGCACGGTGTGCCCATGCTGCTGGAGTACGCTGAGCAGGAGGCTCTTCGAAAGGTGAGGATGTGCCTGTTGTCCATATCCCTTCCTTGGGAGCTGGGTACGTGCTGGAGTGGGACTCTGGGAGCGCCCATCCCCGGGGCTTTGGGGCTGCGTGTGTCCCCATGGAGCGCCATGTCCCGCAGGAGCGGCTGGTGGTAGAGAACAGGGACTGGCTGGTGGTGGTGCCGTACTGGGCTACCTGGCCCTACCAGACCCTGCTGCTGCCACGTCGCCACGTCTGCCGCCTCCAGGACCTCCACGAGGGCGAGAGGGACAGTGAGTGATTCTTATCCCCTATCCCATGTCCTTTGGGATTGGCCTTCATTAGGAGGCAGCTCTGTGGTAGCATTGTGGGTCCATGTACCCTCTAGCTGCTGGGCTTGGCTTTGGGTTCAGAACTGGCATCCCCATCTTGCTAGGATAAGAGCTGGGTATCCAGGTGCAGCCAGTGCTGGTGGAGGGACTAGTTTCCTGTTTGGGGTGATGAAGCACGTGGTGCTTCGTACTTTTGGGGCTGTTGAGGAATGGGGACTCCCACCATGTTGCTTGGGTTGTCTGCATGGGTGGAAAGGGGAGGAACTGCCAAGTACATCCCTTTCTCTTATCACCAATGTCCACCGTGGCAAGGGGTGCTGAGGTTGACCCCTCCAGCCTGGTGTGCTGTCTGCCCTTGGAGGGGGCTGGCCAGGTTGGGTTGTGATTCCACAGCACTCCTTTTCAGGCCTGGCCTCCATCATGAAGAGGCTGCTTATCAAGTACGACAACCTCTTTGAAGTCTCCTTCCCCTACTCCATGGGCTGGCATGGTGAGTGACATGGTTGAGGACCCCCACAATCCTCTTATCCATGGGGCTTATCCATGGGGCTCATGGAGTAGCTGCATCCCTGCCAGGAGCCCCCACAGGTACCTATCTGGAGGAGGACTGCAGGCACTGGCAGCTCCATGCTCACTACTACCCACCTCTGCTCCGCTCTGCCACTGTCCGCAAGTTCATGGTGGGCTATGAGATGCTGGCGCAGGCACAGCGGGATCTCACCCCAGAGCAGGTGAGCGCAGCTCGGGGGGGATTGTGGGGAATAGGGGTTCCTGTGACAGGGCCATCCCCAACACCAGCCACTGGTTGTCCCTTGTGCTGTGTCCCACAGGCAGCCGAGCGCCTGAGGAGCCTCCCTGAGGTGCACTACAAGCAGAAGGCTGAGGAGGTGTCATGATGGGGGGCAGCAGAGCCAGTCCTCGCTGTGCTTGATGAAGCCAGGAAGAGGAATCAGCTGGGGATGGTGAGAGCTGAGGCCTGGCAACTCGTGTCACTTGTGAGCCCTCTGATCTCCAGCTTCTCCAGAGCCTTGTCATGGCTTGTCCCCGCTTAGGGACTGGTTTTGCCTGTTGGGATGCCCCAGTCCTAATCTTGTGGCATCATCACACAGGCGGTGCTGTTCTCTCTGTCTCTTTCCCTATGTCTTCTGCCTCCGCAGCATGCTTCTACCACCACTAAAGGTCTTACCCTCCTTACCATTCCAGTCTTGTTGGTGGGACTTGGAGTTCTGCCTATCTGTGGAGGAGCACAGATCCCCCTAGTCAATAAAACTTGGAAGCAAAGTGCCTCTGCCTGTACCCTCGTGGCTCTTGGCCCTGGGTGGGAGGATTGGGGGTCTCTGGTAGGGACTGCAACTGCTGGGGGAAATAACACTGGCGGTTGCAGGGGATGTGCTGTCAGCCTCATGCTGCTTGCTGCTGTCCTTATCTCTGCGTTGCCTCCTCTTCCTCCCTGGGGGGAGCTCTCAGCCTGTCTCTGAGTGCTGCAGGCTTGGGGAGGAGTGGGAAGCAGGGAGGAATTGATGCTGCCCAAGGCTTAACCAGCTTCTGGAGAGGGCTGAGGCTTGGCAAACTTGCTACATGGATGCTTCTGGCGAGAATACTTGGTTCCGGAGCTGCTTCTCTTCCTCCTCTCTGCCTGAGGCTGCTGGGGTGCAGCCCTTGTCCTGCCTGCTGCAGGTTCTGGTGCTGCTGTGCAGCACTGTGGGGATGCAGCAAGGAGCTGTCCTCTTCCCCATTCCCTGTGCCCATCAGTGGTGTGGGACAGCAGCAGCCTGGTCCTTAGGCTGAGCTGCGGTTTGCTGCAACCAGCTCTGTGCTGTCCCGCACTGCAGACCCTTCCCCTAGGGAAGCCCCAGGACTGTTCTGGGGTAGGTCCTGGACAGTGATGCTCCACAGCTGATGTCGGGGGATGCACACTGCCATTTTCCATCGTTTTCTTTGCAGAAATAATCTTTTTATTTGTCACTAAAGAGCCATTCTCATAACTTTTTAATGAGGCCTTGTCAAATCTGTGAGTGGGCTCCTGGGGGCTGGAAATACCTTGCAAAGAGAGGAACACTTTCCACCTACCTACAAGATGACAATTTTCGGGGAAGGCTGTGCCCCGTTGCCCCATCTGTGCATCATTTCCCCATCTCTACACATGGGGCTGGGGCAGGGAGAAGGGCCGGGCCAGTGTGGGGGTCACAGCCAGGCTGGATGTGTCCTTCCGGCATGCTGGCCCCCCATCCTTTTCCCCAGTCACGCCATCCCAGAGCCCATAAGCCATCCCACCACTCACCCTCCCCACGTGCCCAAGGGGTTTGGGGAGGGGATGGTGGCTTTTGGGGAGACCCTTGGTTTTGGAGGCATCATTGTACACAACATACCCCCTGCACAGCATGGTGGGGTGCCCAGCTCAGAGTTGGGGTGCCCAGCTCTTGCAAACGGTTTTCTTCTCTCCTGATACAAGCAAAGTCTGTCTGGGCCCTGCAACCATCCCCATCACAGCTCTCATCCTTTCTCATTGCAACAAGTGCCTTAACTCCAACCTCCGAATTTCCGTGTTTTCCCCCAGGGCCCTGGAAAAGCGGCAACGAATTGACTTAAATGTGTGAATCCAGATTGGGATAATTAGCTGCTGAACTGGTTGTAACGAAGCTAGTCATCTCCTTGCATGCACAGTTAGCTGTGATTTAATAGCCCACCGGCTCTGAGCCTTGGCTGCATCGCCTCGGCCCGGGGCCGTAAATGAAACTCGCAGTAAGTCAAGCGGTATTAAACTTTACAGTCGCCGTCTTTTAAAAATGAGACTCTCTCTCTCTAATAAATCAGAGCAAGTGGGATTGTAAATATCGAGGCAGGATCCATATTGCTTAATTAAACAGCGCCTAATGAACAGCCTGTTTGTTGTGTTGTGATTTAGGATGGAGGCTGGGGATGCGGCGCGTGCCGAGGAGCGCTGGTACCCGTGCTGGGATGATCTCCCCAGCAGATAGTGGCTGCTGGAGTTTGGCTGCTGCTAAAATAGATTGGAGGTGGACTGAGAATTAATTGTCTCTTTTATTTTTTGATAAAAATTTGATTTCCTCCTCCTCAAAAACCATCTGAAACATCCAGGATGGAACTTGGCAGCAGGTGAAGGAGGAGCAGAGATACAGCTGGGTTGGTGTGGAAACAGGACCCTGGCTATGCTGAGTTCCCCATTCCTCATGATGGATCCACCCTCTCTTGCCCCAGTATTTTCAGCTTCTGGGAGGGCTGTGAAAGGCTGGAAGGGAGCAACAAGCCTTCCCCATGGCATGGGGGGATATCAGGTTGGTGTGAACAGGGCTGGTGTGAGTGGAGCTACTGGGGATGTAAAGTCGTTGCAATTCATAGACCTATTGGTAGCATGCTGTAAAGCCCTGAAGCCTTTTATGTTTTGGTGGTTAAAGTTCAGTTATAATCAAAAAGTTATTTATGATAGGGTCATCAAAAACAACTAGCTGGGTGTGGGATGGTGGTATAGAGGGACTGTGGGATACTCAGATGTTGCTCCTGATTTGGCAGCATCAAAAGAAACTGAGGCCTGTTGAAATTCCCTGCTGGGATGTGCCTCGATGTTGTTTAACTTTTGCTTGAGAGCTGTTGAAAATCCCAGGAAAAGTGTCCCTGCAATGGGAACACCCTTGTCCTGAGCTTCAGTTCCCCAGCATCAGGGCAAATACATCCTTCACAATCTGTGCCCTGAGCTGCTTTGGAAGGATGAGCGGAACAGGCAATGAGAGGAGTGAGAGGAGCTGAGTTGAAGCTTAAGTGTAGAATTACTATGTTAAAAATGCAGTAAGATCCCATGGAGGCATTTGCTCCCTCTATGGTGTGTTAATAGGGCTGTGAGTGATTAGGAAAGGGCTGTGGTTCTTCTGCTCCTGGCTGGCGCATCCTGTGCTCCCTAAGGAGCTCAGTGGGAGATGAGGAGATGTACAGATGTCTTAGGGGAAATGGCCAGGATTTTATCCTTACTTCTCGCCTTTTTTCTGATGCCACTGAAATGAATGGGTCAGCCTTCCAAAGGATGTGGTTTTCCCAGAGCTGCTGGAGCTTTGGCTCAAGTGAGACAAACCAGTATGCTTGACTGTGTTGTAGCAGTGCCTGTCTCTATCACAGCCCCTGTCCTGCATGCGTGGGAGAC
Source organism: Psittacus erithacus (assembly GCA_009867235.2). NCBI lineage: Eukaryota > Metazoa > Chordata > Aves > Psittaciformes > Psittacidae > Psittacus > Psittacus erithacus. The sequence continues at coordinate 53,271 of WYDI02029346.1, read as the reverse complement.
CCAGAGCATCTCCAGCTCTGACACTTGACTTCTTCTGTTGCCGTGGCCAAGTCCTGGGATCCTAATCTGGGATGCTGCCCTGGTGCACAGAGACTGTTGGTGTGAGTACCATCATTACTGGTGGTACCCAGTGATGGGTGGTAACTGCTGGAGGCGAGCTCATCACCTTTGATTATGTGTCCATGTCCTAGGAAGCTGCCAAAGCCTTCAGAGCCGCACACAGACCTGCTGCATATCCCGAGTCCCCAGTCCTGCCCACCCTTCTTCCTCTCATCCTTGCCTCTCAGCGCAGGTGAGACAATAAATATTGAACAAAGGAAGTTAATCTGTGACCAGAGTGTTTTAATCAGGAAAAAAAAGTTATTAGTGCAGGCCTGCTGGCTCCTGCCAAACTGCAGTTTTACTGTCCCTCCTGGTACTGGGTTTATGGCTGTCATTTCATTCCAGTTTTACTGTTATTTTTGCCCTTATCGTTGAGTTTCTCCTTGCCTGCTGCTGCCTTTGACTGAATGGGGCTTTTAGGAATGTAGTAAGGAAGAAATTAGTAAATTCTTAGGGAGGGAGAAGAGAAGAAAGGGAGGAAGCAAGTGAGGGAGGCAGGGAGGAAGAGAGGATGAAAAGGAAGGAAGAAATGGAGGAAGAGAGGGAGGAAGGAGAAGGAGGGAAGCAGGGAGGGAGGGATGGCTAAATCCCTCCCGTTTCTATCTAAAAAGACAGCATCAGGCGCTGAACATGAAAACAATTAAAAATGTTAAGCAGATGCTAAAAACCCTGGTGCCCTGCAGCAGACGGCTCCATGCTGCGGGGAGATCTGCTATGCCATGAGAATGCAAAACAAAACCCTTCTAGTTCTTGGCTTAGACAGACACACAGGAGCATGGGAGCAGATCCTTGGGCAGCAAACAGCACCCAGTTTGTCCTGGGCTGCTTGGAGCATCTCCTTGGGGCTTGGCAGCTGCTTTGGAAGGGGCTTTCCAAAAGGCTGAGACCAGCAGGAAGCAATTTTGGAGGTGATTTACCCATGCCTCAGCCAGCTGGTGTTTTCTTCCTCTGCTGATGGTCACTGAGACCTCCCTGCAAGGCATTTTCAGAGCTCTCAGGACCATGTTTTGTGGGAGGGCTGCTGGTCCCTGGTCGACACTGTGGGATGCCTGGATGCTGCCTGCCAGCAGCAGAGAGCCATGGTCTTTAGGATGTGTGGAATTTAATTTGTTTATTGTTTGGATCATGAAATGCCATTGCACTGCAGGGTCCATGTAGTCACGGAGCGATGGATTCCCTCAGCTCCCCCTAAATTTTCTGCATGCCCAAGGTTGGAAAGGCTTGGCTCCCAGCAATGGAGACCTGCCATTGCATGTGATTTTGAGCCTCTTTCCTATCGTGAGACCCCACCGTGGGGCTAGGGGCTCTGTTTAAAGCAAGAGAAATTCCAGAAGGGTCTGAATTCCTGCTGGATTCACCTAAAACCCAGGGGAGGGAGGGAAGCAGGTATAGATGGGAGAGCAGGGGGCTGCACAGGTGACATACTTGAACGCTAAAAAGGGTTATCCACCCATGGGAAAGACGCTGCAAGAAGGCAGGAGCCCTTGCAGGACCCAGGATCATTGTTAAATCCAGTTGGATCCTGGCATGGGCAGTATCAGGCATCCCAGCTGTGCCTGGTACCTGCTGCTGCTGGAGCCAGCTGTGAGAGCTCACGCACATCTGTGCCTGCCCAGTGGCCACAGGGAAGGGAAATCCCCTTCATCCTGATGTTCCAGAGAAGGAAGCTGTACATTTTTGCTAATTATCTTCAATGATGCTGAGGAGTCAGTAACAAAGACCTCGGAGCAGCGAGACTTGGCAATGCCGGCATGGATCCAGGGTGGAAAGTCACCCCTCGAGCCTTGCCTGGGCACAAGGTGACCCCTGGCAGAGCCCTTGGGAGAGTGGAGGGGGTAGAGATATTCTAATTAGATACTAATGAGAAAGTAATTAGTAGGTCTTCAGCCCACCCAGTGCCCTCAGGCTCCCTTGCTCAGCTCCAAGCCAAACCACCGGCTCCAGTGCATCCAAGCTGGATTAAGCCTGCAGGGTAAGACTGGAGCTGGGATGAACCAGCTGCTGCTCCCCACACTCAACTGCAAGAAGTCGTCCTCATAAATTACCCCCACAAAACAAAACGTGACAGATAAAAGGATGAAAGTGCATTTGCAGTATGTTTGCTTTTGGTGTTTAATCCCTTGCTTATTCTGCTCGCAATCGCCTATAATTCATCGCAGCATGTCTGCTCCCTCTGGGTTATGTGCTTGGGCTGGAAGGCAGTAATCCTCTGGGCTGCCTTGTTGTGCCTGTGAGCAAGTTGCTGCCCTTCCCTGTTCCTCAGTTTCCCCATGGCTCAAATAGGATCAATAACACAGAGGCCAGACCATGTCCACCTCAGCTGACTGGGCAGTAGGAACCCTTGTGCCAGTTCTGCAGATGCTCCTAGGCTGTATCAGGACCAGTGTGATACCCCTGATTTGGCACTCTCGTGGTGCCTTTGGCTTGGACCTGGCTCCATACCACCTGGCATGGGTTGTGAGGCTATGGGGAAGACCTTTTCCAGCCCTAAGTCTGGCTCCTGCCCTGAAACTCTGCTGTCCTGCAAACTGCTGGGTTTGTGCGCCCAAGCTGCCACTGCAATACTTAATTCACACGATGTCCTGCATAAAACCCTTGTCTCTAAACTGGAGAGACATGGATTCCAGTGGACCACACAGTGGATAAGGAATTGGCTGGACGGTTGCATCCAGAGTGCTGTGGTCAATGGCTTGGAGTCCAAGCGGAGACACCAAGCTGAGTGGCTCAGTCACAGCTTGGAAGGAAGTGATGCTATCTAGAGGGATCTGGACCTCCAGGCCTGGGAGGTGTGTCAGTGCAAGCCTCATGAAGTTCAAGAAGGCCGAGTGCAAGGTACTGCACATGGGTCAGAGCAATCCCAAATACAACTACATGCTGGGTGCAGAATGTATTGAGAGCAGCCCTGAGGAGATGGACTTGGGGGTGTTGGTTGATAAAAAGCTATACATGACTACGCAGTGTGTGCTTGCATCCCAGAAAGCCAACTGCATCCTGGGCTGCATCAAAAGGAGTGTGACCAGGTCATCGAGGGAGGTGATTCTTCACCCCAGCCTGCTCTTGTGAGATCCCACCTGCAGTACTGCATCTAGCTCTGGGGCCACTAACATCAGAAGGATGTGGACCTGTTGGAACAAATCAGAGAAGGCCAAGGAGATGCTCTAAGAGCTGGAGCATCTCTCCTATGGAGGCAGGTTGAGAGAGCTGGGCTTCTTCAGCCTGGAGAAGAGAAGGCTCTGTGGAGACCTTAGAGCAGCTCCAGTGCTTAAAAGGGGATGACAAAAAATCTAGAGGGGGCTTTTGGACAAGAGCCAATAGTGACAGGACAAGGGGAAAAGCTTTAACATGACAGAGGGGAGATTTACCTTGGACATAAGGCAGAAGTTCTTCCCCGTGAGGGTGATCAGGCCCTGGCACTGGTTGCCCAGAGAAGCTGTGGCTGCCCCATCCCTGGCAGTGTTCAAGGGCAGGTTGAACGGGGCTTGGGGCAACCTGATCTAGTGGAAAGTGTCTCTGCCCAGGGCAGGGGTTGGAACCGAATGAGCTCTGAGGCCCCTTCCAACCCAAACCAATCTGTGATTCTATAATTCTATGACTGAATGATTTAAATTAAATCAAATTAATTTTTCTTTTTTTTTTTTTTTTTTTTTTTTTTAAATTGAATTCTCACATGGGCAAGAAACAGAGTGAGAGTGAAGGCAGGATGGATGCCCTGCATGTCACCTTGCTTATTAACCCTTCCTGCTTTTGAATTCCCTCGAGGATCAGAGGCGCTCAGAAAGCATCTAGCTGGTTCCAGCTGCTTCCACCACGCTTCTGTAACAGCAGAACCCTGCTCCATCACGCTCCCAGCAGGCCCCCTCAGAAGTAGCCAATACATTGGCACTAGAGAAAAGAAATGACCCTCAGCCCCTGTGAGGGTCTAAAATTCTGCCCCCTGAGGACTAGCTGATGCATTGGGGACTGGGGATGATTATGATAAAACCTGCGGGACACCAAGGGCATCACTATGATTTGTGCTGTCTAAATGTTAATCAGAATAATAATGCCTATTGAGACAGCTGTTTTAAAAGGCTGTGATGTCGGAGTAAAAATTCCAATAAAACTCTATTAGCCCTTCCTCGTTACACTAATGGTGCCTGCTGCTAAAAGCCCCCTGCTATAGACACCCGTATTAATGGGCTTATTACAGGAAATAAAATCCGAGGCTGAACATTACAGTGAAGCCTGATTAATTCAGCAAGGTAATCTTTTTTTTTCCTTCCCCCTCCCCTCTCCCTTTTCTTTTTCTCCACCTCTCCCTCTCCCCTCTGTTTAATGAATGTGCTTCTTGAAGTGCCAACTTTGGAGCTTCGCTCGGAGTTTGGTGATGATTTTGAACTGATTTTGTTCACGAAGGGATGAATCTCTGCACCAGCTCCTGGTGCAAATGGGGGGAAAGGATTCTCACATGTCTCCATCAGACCAGAGAAGACAGGAAAAGCCATCAGGCCAGGAGTGAAAATACTAGGGAGTGAGGGATAATGAATATTCTATGGATGGTACGTCCTGCTGTGGTGGCTCTCAGGCTGGAACAGCCTGTTGCTTGTCCCCATACTGGACACATTGGCCAAGACAAAGCTGCTGGGGGGGCAAGCGGCTACCCTTAGCTGATCCTTCATATCCTTTTTTCTCCTAATTTCTTCTCTTTTGATCCCCACAGGAATGGCCGGACATGGCCCAGGGCTGTATTCAGGTTTGCTGGTACTGTCTCAAACGCAGCATGGTGGTACCCGATGAAGCTGGCGCCCCTTGCTTATCCCATCCTCAGCACAGGATGAGATGTAGAAACCCACTGACAGGCACACTGCTATTCACCCAGGCTATAAATAACTCCCATAAAAATCCTCTTCCCAGCCTTTTTTGCGCTCTGCCAAACCCTGCCAATGGGAAAGGAGACGGCATCTATTTTATGGGCGGCTGGAAGCAGGCTTTGCATTTTTCTGGCTCACGTAATCCCATAGGTACCCTTGTTTCTTTTCTTTTTTAACAGCATTTGATTCACACTCTTCCCAGCCAAGTTTAATTACAGCTTCAGCTCCTGCTGCCTGGGGATAGGGAGGGGAGAGGGCAGCTCTGCCTGCCTGCAGCAGGGGCATGGGGCATGGGGTGAGAGGGAAGGAAGGAGGGAAGAGAGGAAAGTGGGATGAGGAGAAAAAGTAAGGAGCTGGCAGGCAGCAGCAAAGGAGGAAGGAAAAGGAAGAGGAAGATGAAGAAAGAAGGAGGGGGAGAGATAGAAGGAGAGGAAGAGAGACAGGGAGAAGGAAAGGAGAAGGAAATGGAAAAGAGAAAAGGAAAAAAAGGGAAGGAAAGTGCAGCACAGGTCTATGCCCATCCTGGGAAGCCCAGAGTAATGTCCATGTCCCAGCTTGGGTAATGACTGTGTTTACTAGCCTAATTTTGTTTTAATTAACAGCAGCAAGAAGCTGTGAGCGCTGTGAGTTTTCGGAGTGCTTTGGGGCTACTGAGCAATGGGCTAGCAAACCCTGGTCTTCTTTGCTCTTGATTTCTTGAGGACCTGTTGCAGTCATAGACTTCAAGTTAAATACCCAGCGCGTGGGGTCAATGTGCTACGGGCTTGTAGATTGAATTATAATGTAGGGAAGTTGAATTGCACTGGAAAGAAAAAGATTGTGGGATTGCACAAACCCTACCAAGCAATCCTTGGAGATCTGCAGGTAGAGCTGGGTCTGGGGTTTCCCTTTGGTGACCTGTGGCCATGTTGCCTTGGAAAATGCAATGTGCTTGGACTGGCTTTGGCTGGAGCTCCCTACCCGGCCTGTGACCACCATGCCTGCCAATGTGAACACCCCTTGCACATAATCATCATGATTTCAAGTCTCCCTAAATAGGTTCTTGCTGTGATTGCATCCCCATCACACCCTTACTGTCACCAGTGAAGGTGAGTGCCCCTGTGTGAAACCCTGTGATGAGGGAGGACAGCCTGGTGAGAAGGAAGGGGGGGGGGGGGAAATACAGAGGAAAGAAAAAAAAAAAGAAAAGGTGAAGAAATCAATTTAGTTACAATAAAGCCTCTTACTGTATTAACTGCTAATCCATAAATACACAAACACACAGAGGGAGTCCTTGGAATAAAGGCATTTAATTAAGCTATTTGCTCAAAGCTGGCTCTGAAAGGTCTGGTATGATGGAGGAATGGGCACAGAGGGACCCTGGGGAGATGCTCTCTGTGGCCACTGTTGACCTTCCCCCTTCCATCAAGTGCTATCCCCTCCATGGGGATACGTCTCCCCCCTCACCAGCGTCTGGATCTCTCTGAGGTTCCCTTTGCCAACCGAGGGGATATGTCTTGGCCCTCCATGGATCCTGGGGAGCTGATGGGTTGCTTTCCAGTTGCGGTGGGAAATGTTGGCATCGTGGTGCTGTTTGCTCTTTCCTCCTTTCCTTTTCCTCACAGGGAGGAGGCCAAGGGGTGGGGGGGGGCAGGAAACGGGGGGGTTATAACTCTTCTCTCCTTTCATTTGATCTGCCAGCGGGCTCAGCGGGGGGAAGACCCTGTCTCGGCATGCTGCCCATGAGATAAAAGGCAGAGAAGGCCCAGCCAAGACATTTTTTCCACTGTTCCCCCCACCCCTTCGCCCCTTCCTCCATCCCCCTGGTTTTCTTGGCAAAGGACGAAACAGGAAAATGAGTGTACTCCTTTCAAAGCCCTTCTTCTTTCAATATTGAACCGGGCCTGGATTCCCTTCTGGATGCCTGATTGCTGGCATTTGCGCTCCCCATGCAGCCTAAACTGTAACAGCTGAGGGCTGGGGACGATGTCGGGGGGCTGCGAGCACGTATGGAGAGGCTGGAACAGAAACACCAGCCCCCTGCTTCCCACCTGAGCATCCCTGCTGCCCTGCACCCCTAGCAAGACCCATCCCACTAGGGTGCCCCACTCCTATCACCACTTTCAGACTGTGAAGCGATGCTGCTCTGACATGTCACGAGTTGTGGGGTCTCTGCTCCTGGCAAGCACATGGGTTGGAAGCTGTTTGTCCATGTCTCTATGTCCCACAAACCCATGCTGGGATGGGAAACCAGACTCACTGTCCTGGGGTTCTTGTCAAGACATGGGAGTCCTGTCCTGCCCTGAGATGAGATGAAAGCCATCCCAGGGAACCTGGCAGAGCGCAGCTCAGCTTCCGCTTGCTGTGATTGACTCAGTTGAGTGTTTCACTTTAACTTTTTCCAGAGATTTTCTTTTGATTTCATCCTTTTCTATTTGATTTTTTTTTTTTTGAAGAACGATAACGATCTTCCATTTCCAAATGAAAAGTCATTTGGCACCTGGGCGGGGTGGGGGGAGAGAAGATTTATTTTTCATTTAAAGCTGTTGAAACAGGATAGTTAAACCATTACATGTCTTTCTCTTTCTCTTATTTTTTCTTTTCTGTTTTCCCAGAAGGTTTTCGGAAAAAGAAATTCCTCCGAAGTGACCTTTTCTTAGGAAGTGTTTTGATGAACTGGCATTTTCTGGATGAAAAAGCATATCTGTCCAAAGTTCCTCGCCGTTCCCGAGGGAAAGGGCAGGAGTGGAGGGGTTGTGGGAGCTGTGGGTGGAGGGAATTTGGTTTTGGTATTTCTCCAGTGTTCTGAGGAGGATGCTTGGGGTAGCATGGCAAATCCAGTGCAAGACTAATGTCCAAGGTGATGGGGAGGGCTCTGGTGTGGTGAGTCTCAGACGGCCTGAACATGAGAAGTGAGATGAAGCAGCCCACATCTCTGGCACAGTGTTCCCCAATTGCTCCTTATCTTCCTTATCATTTAGCATCTCTCATGCCATGTAACTCTGAGGAGGGCAGCCCACTGGTCTGAGTGTAACGCTTCAGTAGCAGCTGCTTCTGGTTACTGCTTGAGATCCCCTGAAGTGAGGGGATTTGGGTCTGTGAAGGGGCAGTGGGGATGGGGGGCTGCTGTGTGCAATCCACTGTGCTCTTCCTGGAAGGGTCTCACATCAACACATCCTCCTCCAAGCCCCAGTCCTGGCAATGCGCTCTCACTGGGGTTGGATTTACCTTTGCTTTGGCATGATCCTGCCTTACGTCCAGGGTTGCAATAAACTTTTCAGCTCTAACATCCCAAGGGCTGAGCTGAGCATCCTATGGGGCACCATCCAGATGTTCTGCAGAGCTGCTGCCGGCAGGCAGGGCTCCCACCCTGTCAGTGCAGCCCATGCTGTCCCCACTTGCAGGAGGCTTGCATCGTCTTTCTTGCATTCCATGTGCACATGTGATGGATAGGACTTGGGGAGGCCCCAGGAAATGCTCTCTTTGGGACTGCTTCTCTTCTTTAATCCCATTTGGGTGTCCTCATTTGCTGTTTTTCCGTACATCTCATGTGCCATGTTGATTTGCTATTGCTCTGGTTTATTAATCAGAATGTCAGGCAGGGGCAGATCAAATGGCTTACAAGAGCCTAAGTACATTACAGCAACGCTATTATCTCTCTCCACCAAATTTGTAATCTCCATGAAAAATTAGAGCAAGCTGCTCTGACGAGCCCCATTCTCCATATGCCCCATAAGTGGGACCCTAATTATTTTACCTTTCTTTAACTCTTTATTAATCCCATCCTCTACCAGCCATCTGTTATTTTGCCTGGGATTGATGCAGTAACAAAGAAGATTGGCTTCACACATGCTTTTAAATCCCTGTGCTCACAAGCTGCTGATGGGGAACCACTCTCCTCCCATTGTGTTATCTGCCGGAGAGGTAGGCAGTTGCTTTTAGGGGGTCCTGCTCACTTTTTTGGGGTAACCTTGCCTGGAGGAGCGGCAATGGCTGGGGATCCTTCCTGCGATACCCAGCAGGTGGTGGTGATGTATAACTAACTTGTCCTGGCCTTTTCTTATCGGAGGCTTTTAATGCTTTATTCGGCTGCAGGTTGGCATTATCCATTGCTCGGGAGTTCGGTGGGGGTTTGCCCTGCAATGAGACCTTTCTCTTCATGTTTGCTGAGCTGGGCACAGGCAGGGGTGGCATCCTTTGGTGTTCATTTCCCTTTTTGTGCTCTCGAGGCCATGCCATGCGTATCATATGAAGGGAAAATAGGTAAAACCTCTTAATCACTCCTGCAAGTCAACTTGACACGGGCTTTCTGCTCCTTGATTGTACTTAATGCCTTTTGTTTCACATCTTTCAGCACTTTACGATAGGAACATAAAATATTGTATCTATAATAACACCTGTTTTGAAGAGACAAGATGAGGTGATAGAGTCTGGGTGAAGACAGCAGGGAGAGGCTGGACATGGGGCATGGGGATGCCAGGGATGAAGGTGGTGGCAGAAGGCTTGCTGCCAGGGGTTGGCTTACCCCTGCCTGGGTTTGCTACCACTGAGAAATCTGGACTTGAGCTTCAGCTGAAATGTTGCTTTCCAGGACATCGATGCAACCCATCAGGACTAAGGGGGCTGCTGTTGCTGCCTCCCCACTGCCAACCTGGGACCTTGGGTCATGGATGGAGACAGGAGGAGGTGAGACTGAGATGAGAGGAGGATGTAGGCAACACCTCTGCTGCCAGCTGCTGGTATGGCTTTGGGATGCTCCAGTGTTTGGGAGACTGAAAAGCTTAGCTGTGAGGGGTGATGCTGCGGGAATACTTGGCCAGAGAAGAGCACAGTGAAGCTGGGGGACCTTTGTCAACTCTCTGGGGATGTCAAACAGCCCCACAGCTCTCACTCAGCACCTTCCAGGCAGCTATTGGGCCAGCTGTTGGTCTCTGGGGAAGAAATTGGGACAGACTTTGTGAAAACTCATTATTTCTCCCCACAATAACTGCAGTTGAGCTGAGCAGTAAAGAAACCAGTGACATGGCAGGCTGGAGGACATGGAGCCAGCGCATGGCTGCAGCCTGGCTGGATGCTGATAAAGGGCTGGAACTGCAAGGGCTGCATTCAGCTCGGTGCTGCTGGGTTTACAACCAGCAACTCCGTTTCATCCCGTCCAACCACCGTTGGGGGTGCTCAGACTCCAGCTGCATCCCAAGGCAGTCAGAACAGACAAACAGACACAGCTGTGGGACACAGTGCTCCATCCCACTGCCCCTTCAGCGTGGAAATGCCTACAGATACCACTTCCCAAGAGAGGCCAAAGGATTTCCCTAATTCAGCATCCTGAATGATTGACCCCAGTGCCATTGCTTTTCATGGGAAGTAGCTGATTCCTCTCTGCTTTTCACTCCTTGCTGCATTTGCATCCAGGTGTTTAACTCTGAACTAGGATCAATTTTGAGTTCTTCATTTTTCCATGACAAGGGCCTCTGAGATGATGAAAAATTGACATGGTGTAATAGCAGGGAAGTGCCTCTGGATCTGCAGCCAATCTCTCCTGCAGTGTGGAAATAAAGCCCTCTGAACACTGCAGAATATGTGAGCAAATCCAACAGTGTCCCATTTTTATATAGGTATATGTATGTGTATGTACATGTTCTTAGCTTTAAACACATGCGTATTAATATTCTCCACCCATTTCATTGCAGCATATGGCCATCAGAAATGCAACTCCCAGTGCTGGGTGCTAATGGGATATGTTTTTATTTGTCCTTGTTATAAAATAGGTACCTCCGTATTAACTTTGCAGGGCATTATATTGATGTAGGGCAGTAAACTTTATGGCAGATTTCACGACCCTGTTAAGTGTGCCATCTTAGGCTGTAATATCTAGCTGGGAAGACAAGTGAGACCCTTGCAAGAAATACATTGTTAGGAAAGTGATGTGAAGCTGGAGGAGGAGAGTATAGTGATGCTGATACCTGCAGGATCCTAGGGTTTGCAGAACACTCCCCACATCCTAGGGAAAGGGGTTTGCTCCCTGTTCTTTGGCTGTTCCCAAAGTCTCCCAAAGCTGTGTCTGCCAGCAGCAATTGCATTCCTCAGGTTTCTATCTGACTGCTCTGAAGGCTGTTTGCTCTCCTGTCCCTCTGCCTTCCACATCCCCAGTAAATCTAATGTGATGCACACTGTGGCCGCTGGTCACAGACAGCTGCTTAGCTTAAATCCTGCTCGAATTCCCTTGACTTATCTGCTAAATGGGATCATGGTCATAAATAGAGTCCTGCGGACATGTAGGCTTTTTGGGCAGGGATTTGTTTGGAAAGGAGTTTTATAGAAGTTTGAGCAAATTGCTGGGAAGAAGCTGAGAGATAATAACAAGGAAAATGATATTAAACTGACTTCTCTACTCCCTCCTTATCCCTCAACTGTTAGCAGCCCATCAGATGAGTGCACCTCTCAAGCACACAAGATGACACGGGTCTCTGCAGCTCTGATCCAGTGACTGCAGAGGTGAAATGCTGTCTTAGAGCCAGGAAAAGGAGGGGAAGGTTTCCCCATGTGCTGCTTTCAGCGGTAAACAGAAGGTCTGGGCGCAGGCAGTGTGAGGGTGAGCTGTATGCCCACTGAGGCACTGATGCTGCAGGGATGCTGCCTTTCCTGCCCCAGTGCTGGTGGCTGGCTGCCACTGCTGCCAGCTAATTGGGATGCTGATAATTATTACTGTTTCATGATTGAAGTTTCTCCTCATTACACCTTCAGCCTTAGTGGGGCTGAGTGCATTGCTGTAAAGATTTCAGGAGATGGAGGGAGTGATCTTTGTGTTGCAGGTGACATAAAAACTGGCTGGAGAGACGGGGTCAAAACCCCATTGCTTTGGAGATGCTTGGAGCCACAGCAAGGACCAGGCTGGGCAATGAGTTAACAAAGCTAGATCTGCAATGGGAGAATTAAGGAAAAGTCTCTGGGTTACGAGTTCAGCAGCTGCAAAAGGCAGCCAGTCAGAAAAGCTGCGTGGTACCAGAGGTGTGTACAGGAGAAAAGCGCTGTTGGTGCTGTGTCTTTCAAATCACTGCACAGACAGTGTTAAAGGCAAAAAACAGCCCAAGAAATTAATTCACATGGCTTTTGGCATAGGGTAAACCTTGCCTGGGGAAATCAATTCACTGGACAGGAGAGCTTGTCACTGTCTGGTGGTGACTGGAGTTTCCATCACAAGGGTTCTTGCTGCTGTGTCTTCAGCTAGGCCAGGAGAGACTCTGCAAAGCATTCTCTTGCTCAGTCCTTGCAATCTTTCTGGCGTGATCCCACCTGAGCCCCCAGGACATGCATAATTCAGAGCCATGTACATGGCAAACATCTCTTCAATATGTTGACTACACATGGAGGACCATCCTACAGGGCCATTCCTATTGACAGCTTACAAATGTCTTGCCTCTGCACAGGGCAGTCACTCCTTCAGCAAGGACACTTCAAGACCTGTCAGGCAGGATGAAGATCAGCATATTCGCAAATACAGATGATGGATAGGATAGGATAGGATAGGATAGGATAGGATAGGATAGGATAGGATAGGATAGGATAGGATAAGATAGGATAGGATAGAATATAGGACCATCTGAAATTCTGACCTGGAGGGATCCCTGAACATTCATCAGATACTTAATGGTGAAGCTTTCATGGGGATGTTTGCACTCAGCATGGGTTTTAGGGACTTTTTGCATCCTGGCAAAGCTGCTCTCTTTCTTTCCAGTGTCTGGCAACCAGACCTCAGCAGGGAACAGACAGGCTTTCCTGGAGACTTAGAGCTTTGGGGTGCTGGAGGGAAAGGATGTTTAAGCAGACATTGCTGGCTGAAAGTCAACACCAAGGCTCTTTCCTCCCTGCTAAGCAATGCATGGTCAGGGCTCGATCGCCAAATGAGCTTTGGCTTGGGCCAGGTTTTCCCCATGGCTAGAAGGGATGGGTAGAAGAGGGACTTGGTGGCAGGGAGCCTGGGCTAGTGCCTCAAAGGAAACCGAGGGCTCAGCAAGTGCGAGTCCAGGTTGATGCCAGCGCTAAAGGAGGTCACCTTGTCCCTGGGCTTGTCTTGGGGGCACAGAGCAGTGTAAATGGGAAACGAGAGAAGAGGCTTAACAGAGGGCAATTTGGGTAAAACAGCATCAAGACTGTCAAAGTCGATTTGTTTCCAATATGGAAAACACCTCTGCTGGGAGCATAGGGGAGACTAAGGAGTTGTTACTTTTGGACGAGAGAGGCATTGAATTTGATCTGTGAACAAACGGGAACTGGCAAAGCTGACAGCTTTCGCTCTGATTGCTTTGCTTCCTCTGCGCTGGGCTATGTCTTTCTTTTTTCTTATTCTCCTTTAATTCTTTTTTCCTTTTAATTTATTGAAATGGCCTGGATCCCGATTCACTTTCTTCACTCTTTATTTCTTATTGCTTTGGCTGAAACATTAAATCCCCAGTATGACTTGGGACCAGGGCAAGAATAAAAATAACCCATGGAAAAACAAACCGACCCAAGGACATGAAAACAAGCTGCAGTGTTTCTGCTGTTCAGTTTTGGTAGCAGAGGGTGGGTAACTCCTGGGAGCTGGACAGGGACATGAGGATGACAGCCTCTGGCATGGAGGGCTGTTACTAATCTCTGCACAATGGCGAGGCTGAAGTGAATCTGCGGGCTACCCTCTGGCTCTTAAAGAGCAGGGTGTCTGCTAAATTAGCTGTATGACTTGATGGGCAGAATGAAGGAGAAATCTCCCTGCCAAGGGGTGAGGCCAGAGATGTTTCCTGTGGCTAAGGAAGGGCCAAGAAGGAAGCTTTGCCTTGTGAAATGTCCTCAGAAAGCTGCAGGGGCATGGAGAAGTTACTGCCAAGTGCCTGATCCTGCTTTTCCAGAAACGAGCATCCTTTGTCGCAGGGGGAAACTGAGGCCCAGGGCAATAACGTGGTACCAGTAGGTGGGGAAGGCTTGGAGCGTCACCCTGCATTCCTGGACATCAGCCACTTTCCCTCTGTGCAGACATCTTGTGTAGTCAGTATGTCACGTTACTCTCCTTTCATCAGCCCAAAATTACCATTTGTAAAAAAGAAGAAAGAAATCCAGATCTTCAAGAAGCCATTCAGGCTGTTGTTTGATTTTTATTTCTTTTTCTTAGAATCAAAGAAGCAGATGTTTCTTTTTGATATTAAAAGGGGTACAGGGCTGGATTCTGCTCTTGCTTCCAGCACCGAGAATCTGGGGCAAAGCATCCGTGTTCTCAGTGAGGACAGGCACTCCTCTGTACCATGGGCAGTGCCTGGCTCCCAAAGTTTCAGGAGAGGGGTTTTCTCCCTTTTGTGGCACCTTGCTATTAATAAGATCAGCCACAGATGCATTTACAGGCTGCCTGCTGTGGTGTTGCTCTGGGAATGTTTCTCCTTCCTGATTGCTATTGTGTCTACCTCAAAACGGGGCCGCTGCTGCCTTGATAACTCGATTGTAAGACTGCTCTATTGCTGCAGTCTCCCTCTGTGCCTTTAGCTCAGCTTCTGATTCAATGGCTCTTTTCTAGAACCCTCTGTGACTGCCCCTCAAAGAGATCTGGATGGCACATGGCAGCTCAACTCATGGATTTGCTGAGGAAAATCACTTCCCAATGGTATTCCTCAGCACCACTCTTCTCTCAATGCTGGTAGGTGTGTATCAGCCTCTGCCAGCACCCTCTGTGTGGGGACCAGTTTGGAGGATGCTTTTCCACAGCAGATGGGCTGTTATTGCATGACCCTTCTTGCCTTTCAACTGTGAAGGAGCCGGTGAGTAGCAATTTGCCCTGCCAATGACCTTGAAGCATGGGACCAAGAGCTTGTGTTCAGATGAAGCCTCCTGCACACGCTGCATGGACATCATCTGCTGTCAGTGTCTGTTTCTGCCAGCCGTGATCTCTGGCCTGTGTCAAAGCTGGAGTTAGCTCCTGGTAAACAAGCTTAGCAAGCTGGAGCTCGAGCAATGTGGAAAGCTGGTTCCTTGGAGCTGCAGTTTATTATTGCTTTCCCAAAGCCAGATTGTTGCTCTACAGATCATAACAGCTACTGGTGTCTGCTCACAGGGCACCCAGGCTGAGACAAAGGAAGGAGCTCAGGAATGGGCTGAACCACTGGGCTGAACCTCAGCAGCAGATTGCCAATGGGGCTCAGCAACATCAAGAGCTGCAACACCTAGAGAGATGCCTGGTGGAAGCAACAGCTTCTCATTCCTGCCTCCTCGGTAACCCTGCCCTGCAAAGGGGGTATGTATACCCTAGAAATGCAACATCCTGGACCCAAGATGGTGCCCATCAGCAGCATCCTCCTTCTTTGAGAAACAGCATCTCAGGAGTGGCTGAGATGGTGGTTTTCTACCACCAAATTTCGCACCTCATGTGGAAGAGAAGATTGTTATTTGGGAGGGATGTGCCGCTCCTGGTCATACTGCAAACAGCACTGTCCATCCTTCCAACACCTCAGATGTCTTGACAAAGCCTGAGCTGCTCTGTGAGGACACTGGGTACCTTTCGTTGTAGGTTTTGCATTCTCTGATCAATGCCTGAAGTCTCTCAGTGCTTCACATTAGGGCTGATGTACAGGGACCGTAGCTGATTGGATGCAGAAGAAAGCTCAGGGATGGATCAGAGGCATCCAAGATGTCAGATCCTCTTACTCATCAAAATACAAAAGCAAGAATCTCATCTGGCTGCTTGGCTGTGCTGAAATAATAGCTCATTCAGAAGGTGGAATTTAAGCCTAAAAAGCTAACATTTGTGGTACGTATTTATAACAGGCAGACACAGGGAACCTACCCATACTGCATTTAATTCCTTTCACAAACTCCTTTGATCCAGGCATTACTATCCAGGCAGAACAGGCACAAATTTCATAGCAGGCATCATCAACTGTGAGCTGCCCAGTGCTGGGACTGAGAGTAGCTGCATTATAATTCATGTTAATTGAGTGTTTGGGCTAGCCACACTGGCCAGAAATCTTGCTCCAGCTTGTCACCGTGAAGTCTTTACCTCTGAAATCCAAAGGCTTTCCTGCCTCAGACAGGAGGTGCAAAACTGGGGCACTTGCCCAGGCACCCGCAGCGAGTCTCAGCTACAGTGCATTGGATGATGCTTAGGCCAGTGCTGGGACGGAAGGGGCACCCCATTTGGCTGAGATGGATGGAGCCATTGGGCTACTTATGAAGGCTGCTGGATGGCCATGGGATGTGAGAGAGAAAATCCTGCAGAAAAGGGGGTGGGATCTGGGTTCCCAGGATATTATTACTCTGCCTGCCCTAAGACAAGCAGGAGGAGCCTTGGGGAAATGAAGAATTCCTTTTCCTTTGAAGGAAGGGAGATGACTGCGGGAGTCAATGGTCCTGCTCCGATCTCCTCCCACAGCCAATTGTCCTTCAGGACACAGTTGTTCTTCAAAAGAAGGAGAGGCACTGCTGTAAAGTGGCCCAGGCTCATTCTGAACACATCAGACCCAGCGTGGACCAGAGATCCGTTGGGAGAGGAGACAAACCCACTACCTGTGCTCCTCCAGTTGCCTATGCCTAGCACGTGCTCAGCAAAGCCTCCTCCTTCTCCCAAATAGTATTTCAGCCTGTCACAAACACTGGGCTTGCTGGGGCATGGCAAGTTCTTCTGCTGACCTCTGCTTCTTGTACTAAGAGACAGTGAAGAACGTATTTATTTCCTCCATGCCTTCTCCTTGTCTTTATGGACTGTTACTCTCCCTGGCCCTGGACAATCTATTTTCCAGGCAGCAGAGTCCTACCTGATTCAATTCCTCCTGATGCAGAGGCTCTTCCAGACCTTAGGTCATCTCCATTTGGTCTTTCTGAAATGGGAGAGTATAGAGTCCATGGATATAGATTTACACTGTGGCATGGTAATGTTTGATGTTTTACTCTGTTTCCTGACAACTGCTACCACTCCTGTGCTGATCCCCTTCAGACAGAGCAGCAGCACCCAGCTCATAAACCCAGCAGAGCCCTGAGCAGTTTATTTCTATTGTGTTTATAGACCCTATATTTCACTTGTCAGCTCATGGCAGAACAGTTTTGCTGGGGCTTTGGCTCATGAGGCAGGCAGAAGATGTCACCTCATTGTCCGCCTTCTTCCCTAGCCCATTCATGAACAAACTGAGCAGCGCAGATCCCCATGCTCCCTCCTTGCAGGACTCTGCCCCTCCATTGGGAAACTGGGCTTTGTGCCCATTTCTAGCCAGAGAAAGCTTCCCTGGTTCTCTGTGCCACCTTAGCTCCTTTAGGGGTTGCTTTGCTGCTTGTCTTCAGGTTTATTTTGAGATGGGTCTTAAGAAAGCTTCCATGGTGGGCAACTTTCCAAACCTGCCTGCGGTGTGTTGGAATAAAAACGGACCTCTACTTTGTTCTATTAAGGGCTGTCCTCATCTGCTAATCTCATGGTCCTGCAGACTCTGCTGGTCCTGTGGCTGAAAGAAGGACCATTTGTTATTATGGCCATGGCAAATTAATCTTAACACTGTTTTCTGGCTGCCTTACTGTGTATTTACATTTAACCTGCCAGAAGCTGTGTTCTTATTTAATTCCTCATTTGGACAAGCCTTGAATGCGTGAAGACTCTCTCTTTCCCTCCCTTGCCTGAAAGGGCATCCTTAAACTGTCCCTGTGCCACCTGTACATCTTTCATCTCTTTTGCTCTTTATCTTATTTAGACTCTTTGTAGTGAGCATCCCTGTTGCAATGTCATTCCCTTTTCCCAAAAAAACACTGGCAGGGTGAGTTTTGGCCATCTCTGCATGCATGTGATGGTCACATTATATGTGGGGTTTGGGTACTCTTGGCTTAGAGGACACAGCAAAGTGTTATGGCTCCTTTTGTGTCATCCCAAAACCCGTATCTCAACATCACACAGGCAAATGCTTTGTAAATGCTAATTTGGTTTCAAACAGCCCCTGGAGTCATGGTAGGAGAGGGGCCTGGAGATGTTCTTCAAGCTGGAAGTTGGCAGCAGTGTTGTCCTCACCCCAGGAGAGGTCTCTTACTCTCCTTTCTGAACCCACATCCCCAAGGGTTTGTTGGTTCTGCACCATAGCGGAGCACAGCAGACACCCTTGCCTGCTTTGCAGCTCCTGTTCTGTCATAAGAGGAAGGACATATCCAGCTGAATCCAAAAGATCCCTTTCCATGGCCATTTTGGAGAGAAGTGGTTCTCCAGATGGCAAAAATGGCCAGTAAGCTGGGGAAGAAATGTGTGCCAGGCCTTTTTGAAATGTTCTTTCTATCAGCCTTTCCTTGTGCAGCAGCTGAGTTGTCTTCATTGGTACCTTTGCAGCTCACAATGCTTGAGCACGCTTGCTCTGGGCACTCCCCCATGACCAGCCGTGTTGTGCCAGGAGTTGTTCCCCAGCACTGAGATGCTCTTGTACGCCTGCAGCAGACCTAGAGCACAAAGGTAAGATATTTCCATAGCAAGCCGCACCATGGCTGGCAGCATTTACCAGATTGCTCTTCAGGCTAGTGCTGCTTTGCCCTACAGGGATGTTTCCTACATGACTCCTTTGGAAACCAGACAGAGCATGGTGAGCAGGGATGGGATGGGGTCTTTCAAGGACTTGGTCCAGCCCTGCTGCAGCTCCCTTTGGGTCTAAATGTTGAGGTTTGTGTCTCACTGCTCCCTGACAGCAGAGGCACTGGATACCCAAATCAGGCAGGATAAGAAAGACCAGCAGGAAGAGCTCCAAGCCTGGCAGCTCACCATCCACCTCCATCACATTGCAGAGCTGAGCTGAGGCTGATCTGGAAAGCCTTTTGCACTGGGATCAGCCAGATGATTAGGGGTCTTACAGCATTAATTAAACATCTGGAGAAGCTGGCGGGAAGCCCAATTCATTATCCCTGGCTCTCAAGATGCTTTCACTAGTTCTTCCCCTCTTGTCTGTTCTCTCAGAGCTTCCTTCCAGCACACACCATTTGCACACCCTGGAGAGACCCTCGCTTTTGGTCCAGATGAAGAAACTGCTTTTCCAAATGCTGGGGGCCCAGAGTGTCCTTCAATGTTCAGATACTCTGTGGACACTATGAGATGATGTGGAGGGCAAAATGGGGCAGAAATATGCAGGCTGAGCGGCATCGTCTTTCTTGTGTGGCCCCACTGCATTGCCTGGACCTTCATTTTGGAGTGTCTCAAAGGCAAGTTGCATCTCTCTGGCTAAATGCTGTGTTTGCAGCGCTTTTTCTCTGGTGCACATGCAGCTGGGTGAATGATCTCTGGGGTTTCTCTTCTAGCACTTCCTAGGCTCAGAAAATAGCTGTTCCTCTGCTCTGGGATGTGTTTCCAGCCCTGCATCCCCAGGCTGCACCCAAACCCCAGGCAAGCAGCTCTTCAAGGGACAGGGCATTTAAATACCTCATTCTTACTTATAACTGCGCCTACCTGCGACCTGTTGGGCAAGAGGTCCTTGCTGTCTGCACATACTGCTTGGTGGCTGCTTATAGCCTTGAGACCCTTATCTCTGCCACTAGCCCACAGAGCCTGGTTTTGCAGCCTCCCAGAGAGACACTGGCAATATCCCCTAACCATCTGATGAATCTGAGGTCGCAAAAGGGCCACCAATACTAACGCAGCAAGCTCCTCTCTGCACTACTGGTGCCAGTAACAAGCATGAGCAAGGCCAGCTCCTCGATACCGCAATTGCAGCTCCAAGGAATGTACAAAAATGGGCAAAGCAATGGAAAAACACATCTGCTGCCTGGATCCTTCCTGAAGTTTAAATGAAACTGGTAAGCTATGTGAAACAGTTAGTTTGCAATTAGCAATTGGGAGGCACAATGAGATAATTGGCCACCAGTTAAGAGGATGAATGTGATGACCACATTCCCTGCTTACTGATGTTTGGATAATTTGCCATCAGCTGTCTTGTTAAGCAGTTATGAATTACATAGGCAGTGCAACGAGCTGGAACTTGCTAACAGGGGCACAATAATGCATGGCTTGCACAGGGGACATTTATTGCTCCCAGGTGACTGTTCCCACCCCTCATGGTTATCGCCTCTCTTTGCTGCTCCCTTTCCCCAGCTGGTGGAATGGCCCTGTCAGAGCTGTCTGTTGGTCTTGACCCTGTGGAAAGGGAAGGCAGGAGGCTAGCTTGGAGATGAACACTGGATCTTGATGTCCTCCTGGACAACCATGACCAACTTGACAAGACCACTCTTTCATTCTCTCCTCTTTTTAACCAGGAGCATTCAGGAGCAGGGGTGATGCTAGTGAACACATCAGGGATAAGGAGGTCTGGTAGGATATGTCAAGTACAAAAAGATGGCCTTTGCAGACAAAGAAGCAGCCTATTGAGGGATAAGCAAGTATTCAAGTGGGTGATGTTAACAGAGGCTGGACAGCACCAAGCTGAGGACAAAGGTGGGCAGAGAGGAAGGGAACTATTTGTGGTGGCCCACAGTGAGACCATCCACATCCTGCAGGATGCTCCTTGCAGAGTGGGGAAGTCCTGAGCTCCCTCATGGCCCTGAGAAACTCTTAGAAATGCAACTTTTGTCCTAGGCAGAGGGAATGGCTGAGAGATGTCAAGAATGCCCTTGAAAACATGGGGTGTTTTGGGAGTTTGCCTGGGAATTACAGCCTCTCTGCAAGGAGATGTGAAGCCTTGGTCTGGGCAGGTGCCCATCTCTGTAGTGGCTGTTTTGCTACCTTCACATCTGGGCACAGCAAGGAACTGAGGAGGGGAGGGAAGCAGACAATTCTTGGTGCCTGCCCAGACTTTGAGACAGGCAGAGGCAGATGTGCCTGTGGAGGCAGCCGTGTGGCTGGGTCAGCACTGCGCTGGACCAAGCCAATTGTCCTGCTGGGAGATAGAGATAATTAGCTTGAGCTCAGAGTGATGCTTATGGTACTTTTGGAAGATGCTGCCTGAGATATTTCAAGGGCACACGGCTAGGTAACCTGTTAAATGCTCTTACAAATCTAACAAGATAACCAGCCTCCTGAGAAGCTGAACAAACAGTTGTATTTCCATGTGGAGGAGGTGAGCAACCTCTGCAAACATCAAGCTGTTCATTAGGAGGCCTGGGGGCAGTGTAGGAAAAACCCCCAGAGGCCACAAAATGGGAAGAGAAACTCTCATAAAGCAGCTTATCTATAGCGATTTGTCTCTTTTCTCCCTGGCTCTAAGGAGAAGCTGCAGAGACAGCATGAAAATGAAATATAACCAGAAGGAATACCCCATTTCAGCTCTCCTGCATCTCTTACTGCTCCCTCTGGTCCCTGCTGCTCGTCTGCAGAAGTCCAAGGCAAAGTGTTATTGAGCTGCTGGATCTGATTGATTTTTTTCGTATCCCCGAAGGGTAGCAGTGACTGGAGTGCTGCTTTGAACAGAAAGGACATCATTACCCAGCTGGCAGGACTGGTCCTCGTGAGACCCGTGCAATGCCTGGCCCCGACTACTGAATGACTGGGTAACAAGACCAGCTCTCTGGCTCTGCCCATGTGGGAAGTGATGCAGATATTTGGAGCAAGGATGGAAGCTTGGTTTAAATCTGCCTTGATAAGACACCTAGAAAACAGTCGTATGCCCCATAATGTCTCTGTGGTGAGGAGCTCTCTGTGATTTCTCGGATGGCTTTGAGGGGCTCCGGATGCACCTTTGGGATTAGACTTTGGGAAAAGGTCCTTCCCATCCTTGGATTGAATTTTTGGCTTGGGACTCAGACGTGGCTCTGAGCTGCACACCGGCTGGCAAGTCCTTGGGAGCTACCAACTTCCCTGGGAGAAGGAGCAACTCACAGCTTCAAAAAGGGCCCCTCAAGTTTCATAGCAAATCAGTGGGTGAGCATGGACTTGGAGACGTCTTAATGGATGCTGAATTATCTTTCCTTTGCAGGCAGCAGTGTGTGGATGCAGTGGATAGCCCTGCTGTTTCTACCACACAGTGATGAAATGAGGAAGGCAACATCCTGAAACCTTTTAGGGCACCCTTCTCCTAAAAAAGCCTGGTCAGTGCATGGGCACCATACCCTCTCGGGGTGCTCGTCTGGGAATGGCTGTTCTGGGTCCAGGAAGAAAGGATGAAGATGTTATTGCTCTCCGCTGTCCCTCCTCAGACCCTGTGGTCTTGCAGTGCTGCTGAGAAGGAGTGTTCACAGAGGAGCCAGTCCTACTTTTCAAGATGTGTTTTGCCACCTCTTCAACCTCAACCCAGCGGGCTCTGTATGGTGCAGCTCAGGAAGCAGAAGCACAGCTCCTTCCCTGGCTGTGCTGCAGGCAGGAAGCACGAGGGCTCTGAACCTTTGAGATGGGGGAAGATGCACTGTGAGCTTTTGCAGCTGTTCGCAGAGTCCATCAACTGTTTTCAGGCTCTCTATTATGTTCAACAAGCCAGCTGAACCATAGTCTTCATCCCCTTTCCTCTCTGGGAGGGCCCATCTGTGCCTTTTTGGCTTTCAGATGGAGGGTGCTGACCAGTTGTCCGTGCACAGTGGGACATCCAAATGGGTTGTGCATTTGCTCCCAGGCCAAAGCTGCTCAAGCCTGGCACAGAGATGGCTTTGGTGACATCAAGCTGAGCTGTGAGCAGAGCTGGCTGGGAAGCACATGTATTTGTCAGCCAGCTGGCCCCACCAAAGGCAGGAGCAGAGACCTGGCTGCGGTACCTGTTTCCACCTCGCCAGTGCAGTTGGTGGGGAAAAGTAAGCCTGAGCCAGCAAGGCAGTGAGTACGATGGATGAACTGAGAGGAGGTGAGCTGGGAAAGGAGGCTGGTGGTGGGACTGGACTGAGCACACAGGAGCCGGACCATGATGAAACCTACCAAAGGGCAGTGGTAGCTTGTACATCCTCCTCCCTGTTCCTTGGGAATGGAGAGAGACCTCAGCTCCACATTTCTGTGGTTTCTTTGCTCATTATAGGAAAAATGAAGGGTGAAGACAGGTCAATGAATCATTACTGTTTGGTTTGGCTGCGCTGCCGCGCTGTGCTTAGGAATGGTTGATTCTTTTTCTTCTTGCGAGTTCTTCTCTCTTCCCCCGCTCCTTCGGGTTTTGGGGTTGTTTTGTGTTTGGTTTCTTTTCTCTTCCCCTCGATTATCCTGAATTATTACAAGATGGTGAAACAGAAGAGCTCCTCCTTTCCTTGGGTTGGCTTCCCTCGCAGCAGATGTCAAATAAAAGAGTCCGGCTTTTGGATAACTCATCCCAAAAGGGGGTTGGTGCATCCTGGACCTTTCACCCATCCCATGCTGAGACATTGCAGGGAGCCACTGGCGTGGCCTTCAGGCTCATGACAGCACTTTCCAGGGAAAAAAACAAAGTAAAAAGGAACAGGATTCCTCTATCTATTTCTTAATTACGTACTTTTTCTTTTTCCGGGTTCTTGATGGAACATCTGTTCTGCATTTGTGCAAGACGTTAGTATCTCTAGATCTGTTCATGCCTTTGCTGCTGGGATGCTGGGGTTGCATGGTGAGATGGGTGAGCACCCCACCATGCATGTGAACCTAGGCACACGTGGCAGGTATACTACATGTCTTGGGGCCGTGCTGGTGAAGGCGTTTGAAGACCCTTGTGCTGTTGAGGCTGGGAGGAGATGTAGCGCTCCTGTGTTTGCAGTGATGAGGGTTCTGGAAAGACAGGGGGCAATTTTCTCATTTGAATCTGTGCTGAGTTATTATTTTTCCTAATTCCTCACCTGTCACGCCACAGAAGCTGGGGATGAAAGCTACCTCTTACATATCACTGCCTGATTACACGGTGTCAGAAGAGGCTTCAAAAAATTATTCCACAAAGGTAGCACAGAACTAAAGAGGACTTGGAAGAGAGTCGCATACAAGGGCTACAGCCTTTGCTGCTCTCCCAGGGGTGAGGGATGCTGTGGGGACCCAAAAGATGGGGAGATGCTGCTCCTTTGAGTAACCCCACACTCCCAGGAGCCAAAAATCAATTTTAGATGGTGCTGGATCAGAAAAGGCAAATCTCCTCTAGAAATCGGAGTGTGGCTGTCATCCTGATGACATTGTCCCTTGACAAGGCATGTTTCTGCCACTTCTGTGCTCCCAGGCTGGATAGGGATGGCAATGGAGCAGACCAGTATCCTGATGGAGGTCAGGCTGGGGAGCTGTTAACCACCCACAGATCTCAACAGAGTTGTCCTGGGGTTTGCAGCAGGTAACTGAAGGGCTAATCAGAGAGCAAACTGCTTGTGATATAATCAAATCAGGGAGAGGCTGCTGTGAAAATTGGAGGTGACATTGCAAAGTGGTGGTGGTGGGGTTGTAAAATGAGGCATGCGCTCCCTGAAAGAAGGCAAGCAAGAAGCCAAAGAGTGACAGGGGGTCTGGCTAACAGAGCCCAGCTCAAAGGTGTATGTTGTGGGTGAGGTTCAAGGGTTTTCTTTCAGATTTTTCCACCCTATAAAACATTTCCATAGGCTCTTTGGAAAAAGTGGGTTTATGTTCCTTAGATGTCTTTAATGACAGAGTGTCCTGCAGGGGCAGTGAGGGGGCACAGAGTCATCAAAAGACTGTGCCAGTGTTGGCTGTATGAAGCAGTGGCACAGCATCATAAACTGACAGAGGGATGTCATCTACCGCTCTCCTGCCAAACACGATTCCACCCCATTGCATCCTCCCTCACCAGTGCTCTTGTCACTGCATGGCGAGTCAAGTAATGGCAGTGATCAGTCTGAAAAACATATTTTGGGACATGTAGGTCATGTCAGGTTCTTTTCAGCCAGGACAGCTCCATGAAAAGACTCATTATGCCATGGTATGACTAGTGGCTCCCAAGAAGGGGGACATGAAGGGTGTGGGACAAGAATAGATGTGGGCCTGGGCTGCTGCTTTAGGAAGAGCTTTAGCACTTGGGTGGGTAGCAAAGCCAAACCTGAGACATTCTGCTCCCCTAAATCACTTCATGAACTCCACAGCGTCTCAATTCTCTAGCAGTGAGCTTTACCTGCAGCAGCACAAGCATTAGAGAGCCTTTACTGTGGAACCCATGCTATTACAGTTCTACCCACATGAAGAGCTTGGCTCAAGCATCTGCACTCTTCCAGGCTTGAATTCACTATCTCTCCATCTCTTATGCATGGGTCTTCCTGATCAAGCTTGAGCCAGAGACTGGCTGAAGAGGCCTTGGTGTGGGCAGCTTGCTTGGGCTCACAGACAGCTGAGGCATCAGAGGTCTCTGATACATATGCTGTCCATGTGCACCTCAGGCTGTGGCCAGGGCAGTTGCATGACTGCAGAGGTCATCCAGACTGTGGTGAGTAACAGCCACCAGTGTTTATCCAGGTTTGGAGTGATCCCTTCAGCATGGTTTTGAGGAATAGGTGCGCAATCCCTGTCCCAGACAGTGTGGGCCCCTTTTCTTCTTGCCTTGTGAAGCCTGAGTGCTGCCATAGCTCTTCATCTTTATGACCTTTTATTGACTATGGTCTACAGACCTGGGGGTTGCCTGAACTGCAGCCACCCTCTGGCTCATCTCCTTGCATGTGACGTACTAGCTCTGCCTGAAGTGCTGCTGGCCATCTCATAGGGTTAACAGCACCTGCTGCGCTTTGACGCAGGGCTGTGCTTGAGCTGCCTGAAGCTGCCAAGGAGATTTAGCTGGTCTTGAAGCTGGCAGAAAGGGGTATTTAAACGATCTTTTATCCACGCTGGCCACGGAGGCCCCCTTCTATTTCCCAAGTACCAGAGAGAGTCAGATGATGGATGTGGTAGGAGAGCACGAACAGATAACACAACAGATCAGGAATAAATTAACAATGGGCAGTGCCTCACTCAGCTCCCTCAAGTCCAACTCTCCTGCAGTGCAAATGTTTTCCCCGTCTGCATCTCCAGATTCGTAGTTTAATCTAGTTTCAAATGTCCCAGGCTTTCCTTGGGATAAACTTCTCCTCAGTCTCATAAATCTCCTTGTCAGGAAGGTTTTTTTCTCTTGCTATAGACCTGAGCATTTCCCTTGTCTAATTTCATGCTGCTTATCCTTCCCTTCTCTGTGCCAAGCCATTCCCTGGACAGGTGCTGTAGTGTGACAGGAGCAGTGGTTCTCTCATACTGCTCACTTAAGAGGTTATTTCCCACTCAGTGATAGTTACCTTCCTCCTGCCTCATCCTACCTGCAAGCAGCGAGGTCTCTGAGATGTGGTGGTGGTGGTGGGAGAAGTATAGGATGAACCTGATAAGGAGGTAGATGGGTTGGAGAGGCTCTCTTAGAGCCTCCTGTCCTAGGATCAGCTTGTCTTAGTGTATCCTGCATCTAGCCTCTTCCTAAAATCCCCTTCACTCCTCACATCTGGCAGTTGGGAATCACCCTGTGATCCCCACTTTTCTGGTGTCCAACCTAAATCTTCTTTGCTGCAGTTTCAGTCCCTCTCTGTTTCGCTTTGCACAGCTTGGCCGTGATGATGATTTCTATCTACACCTTGAGGTGATGAGAAATGCTGGGTCAGAAAGTCCTTTGGGCTCTCCTGGGAAAGGGCTGCAGGCTGCTGCTTTTGCTGTTCATGTACTGCAGACAGATGAGCACAGAGAAGCGCCTTGCAGGTTAATCTTGAAACTCTAAATGTGGTCAGGTTGGGTTGCAGATGTTGAAGCCAGAGTGTATTTATTCATTTCACAGTTTTGCTTATTTATCAGATCCTGTGACCATTAAATTGTGCATTACCATTTGGCATGTGGCAGGTTTTAATTCCTATGGCTAGTTTATGCCCTCTGCAGGTATTAGCCTAAATGCATTTCCTGACAAGTGATGGATGCCCCGAAAAGCTGTGGCAACATATTTATTGATCAAAGCTCTCCGTAACCCCAGCTCACTAATGCAAGCTCTCGCAGCGCCAGGAACTGTTGTCTCCTCAGACTGTTTCATTAACTCAGATGTGAGGGTTTGGACTTTCCTTCCACGCAGGATGGAGTAAATCTTAAGCGGTGTCAGCTCTGACAACAGTTCCGGCTCACTAAGTAAGGCAGACCTGGCCCGTGCTTGGCAAGGGGACCTCTGAGGAATATTTAGGGGTAGAGAAGCCCTTCAATGACTTTAATGGGAATGTGGGGTCAAGAACAGATCTCCAGGCGTATTTGGGATTGGAGGGTGCCTCTGTGACTGCTCCTCTTGCAGATGTGTCTGACTCTGTACTTGGTCCTGCAGCAGAAGTTGGGAGCACAGCATGTAGGTGCTGCTGCAGTTTCTCCCTAGCACAGATGGAGTTTGCTAATGTGCCAATTCAAGGCTCCCTGCAGGGTCTGCAGTGCAGAGTCACTTGGTGCTGCAGAGAATGGGATGCATGTGCTGACCGCAGGGCTGTGTTTGGAAAAATCTAGTAGGAAAAAATCTGCTTAGAAAGCTATGGTTTTGTATAGGAAAATGCTTCTGTTAACCCTTGAAGAGATGGAGAAGCATGGAATGTACCCTGAGTTGTCCTCGTTTCATGGAGGTGTATATGGACTCTGATGGGCTTGGAAAGGGCTACCATAACAAGGAGAGATGAGAAGCAGTTAACAGTGTGCCTAAGCTGGCTAGAAAGTGGTTTGGAAATAAATTCAGCCCAAAGCTGAGGTATGGAGACTTGGAGGAGTGATAGGTCACCTAGGTGCTGGCAACAGGGCTACTGAGTGCTCCTTGCCAGCCCATACACATGGCAAAGTGCATTATTGAAACCTTTTCTCTCTCTGCACTGGCAAAGCACTGCTCCTGACTGCTCTTCTCAAACCCACCCTAAATGAGTCTAACTTCTTCAGGGATAAAGGTCAGAAGCCTTGAAAATCTCCACATACTTCTGGGAGAGGCTGGGGTAGACAAATGCAGGATGCCCTGCCCTATCCAGGGTCCCACTAGAGCTAGGTCTTCATGGGATGAAATAACCCTCCCAGCAGATCATGCCCAGAGCTATGGAGGGGGCACCACTGTCCTTGGTGATTTGCAAACCTTATCTCCCATCTGAAATCTGGGAATCGTTTCATCCCTAAAGCAAGGCAGGCAGCTTCTTGGCACCTCCTCATTGCATGATCCTGTGGATGAAGGCATGTTGCTTGGTGCTGGCTGCTGATGACTGCTGCTAATGCCCTCGCTTCTGCTCTGTGTTGTGCTCCAGTGATGGGAAAGGATTTTTAGGCCCCAGAAGCAAAACCCAGCAATGCAAGTGGCTGCTACAGGGGGTAGACCATCCCATCCACTTCCCAACACACATTCTTAGATTCCTTTCCCTTAGTTTGCATCTTGGATCCACCCATCCTGCTGTGCTCAGAGGGGCCATGCCATAGCATCTGAAAACCTCAGCCCTGCACCATCACCTCACCTCCTTTGAGAGCAGCAGGGTGGGATGGTGCTGCCTGCGGGGATTATTGCAGCCCAGTACCTTGAGGGCAAAGTGGTGAGTTCATGCTGCATGACAGTAGCTTTGCAGACCCCAGCTCTGGGGTGGATGGAGGTGAAGTTACCAAGCCCACGGCTGGGAGGGAAGAGGTGAGCAAAGAGCTGGTGTAAGAGTGGTGTGAGATGCTGTTGGCTTCTCAGTTACAGGAAACTCCAGCTGATCCAAACCTGCTGGCGGGGCTGTGTTTGTCTGCTGGAAACGCTGCTCTCTGCTTGCCCCGGAGAGCAGCAACAGCCCACATGTTGCAAACATTTCTGAAAACCAGCTCCTCTCTCCTTCTCCTGCGGTTTGCCTGGCCTGAATGCCCTGGTAGGAATAAACCAGGCTGTCAGGAGAAAGAACTCTACCTCAGTGTGACACTGAAGCACTCTGCAGGGCTGCCTGGCTGAAATCCCTATGGCTAATAACCTGGGCATGGATTATTCGGTGTGCTCCAGGGCAGGATGATGTCTCCTGTCCTCTGACCTGTTGTTCGCACAGTGCCTGATTTGGAACTGGAAGCTGGACATGAAACCCTGAGGTCCTGAGGCCAAAAGGCAGAAAGCTGTGCCTTTGCCAAAGGACAACATCAATATCACGCTCATGCCAATGACACAGCTGCCCAGTGTAAACATCTTTGGGGCTGAATTGGCCACCAAGGTGGCAAATCCACCACCCAACAAACTCTGTGGTAAAACTGGAAGAGTTTCCTGCTGTCCTGTGCAATCCTTCCCAGAATGCCAGAGGTGTCAGGAGGTGCCCATCCAGGTATCCACTACTTAGAGAGAGATACCCTCTGGTTTGCCTCCACAGGTACCTTGCCTCTCCTCAGCTAAATGTCCCTGTGACTGTTAGTAGCCACCTACTAGATTTCAAAGCCCTCAGCTGTCCCCACCACTTGATCATCAATGTTGGTGAAGGGTGAGTTCACAGCAGTGAACTGGAGCCAAGGACACTGTGGTGAGGGTATCTCCTACAGGTGTGTGCAACAGATCTTCAAGAAGAGCAAGGTCAGCCCTCCTGCCATTTCATGAGCTGGCAAATGCCTGGGCAATTAAGCAGGAGAAAGACATTTTCGCCTGGAAAGGCACAGACAAAAGGGCTCTTTCCTCCTTCACCTTCCCTCCTGGAGGCTGGTGAAAAGAAATAGTTATTTTATAGCAAAAAAGTGGGTCTTACACTGATAGAGAAAGATTACATCTTAATGTGAGAAGAAAAAAGCTAAACGAGGTGCTGATGCAGTGAGGGAGCATCTTTATTGTTAAGCAGAATCTTAATAATGCATAGTGTTGTACTCGTCTATCAGTAGTTTTATTCCACTATTGTAAATCTGGTTTTAGTGATCCCATCGTTTCAGCCTTAACTCCTGCTTAGGGCTGGCCTGGTGGAGCCATCTACCCTCCGGGAGAAACTCTTTCCTTTTCTCACACCAAATACTGGGCAAAGCCCTGCTCCCACAGATACTGCTCCCAAATACCTGGAGGACAGCTCTGTGTTCAGCACAGAAATCCCACATCCCACCTGGGACGGAAGAACCTCCTTGGCATTGCAATGGGGAGGAAAAGTCTCTGGCATCCAGTGCTAGAGCAGAAATTGGGCAGGGATAACTCCTGGTGGGAATGGAGGTACAATTGAAGAGGAAAACAAGGCCAGGTTGGATTGGGCTCCGAGCAACCTGGTCTACTGGAAGGTGTCCCTGTGTCCCTGCCCTGTGACAGGGGGCTGGCACTGGATGAGCTTTAAGGTCCCTTCCAACACAAACCATTCCTGGATTCTATGATAATGTCAAGACAGTGCATGCAGCTGGAGATGCCATCCCTTTCACATAGACTTTCCAAAGAGTTTCGAAAGTACTCATAACTTTCTCTTAGAGAAAAGATAACAACCAAGCTATATATGGTTTGTCCTGGAAATCACCAGGACGTGATGGAAGCTGACAGATTTCCTCCTGCATCCCATTAGTGCCTGTGTCCCTTTGCTGCTCCTGTTAGGCTGGAGACAAGTTTTGGAAGCAGCTGTCTGGCCGGCCTGGCTGCAGCGCCCTGAGTTGAGCTTTAATTAACAGAAAGTGGCAGCCGTTCTGCCCATTGCAGCAATCTCAGGCTTCAATTGCTGATCGAGGCAAGAGCCATTTCTCACCAGGTAGAGGAAATAAGGCTTGCTTCGGAACATAAAAGATTGTTTTAATTAAACCTGGTATTTCTAAGCCTGCTGCTGGCTGCAGCCAAACGGAGCAGGCAGCTGGAGCCGGTCAGAAAATTCCCACAAAAAAGGGGCACCTTTTTTCCCTTTGTAAGCTACAAATGGAGCACGATAGAGCTGAAATAAGCCTTTTCTTTTGTTCAGAGGTGTATTTGCCTCTTGGCAACGTGGGCTGAAGGCATCATCACAGAAATGCGTCTGCCTATGGGGTGTCACAGAGGAGGAAGACCTCTTCTGTGTGTAGCTCTGGAGGCTGTGTTTGCCCCAGCGCTGACTGCATCCTAAGCTCACTCAATGGGACCAAACCCCAAACCACCCACCACTTTGTCTTTTGACTTTTAACTGTTCTCCCCCTTTTCCAGTTCCACAGGGGCCTTTGAAGGAAGGTTGGTATCCAGATTAGTTTCTGCCTTGGCCACATTGCAACCATGTACCAGAGTGAAGATGCTTAGACACTTCTCAGTGCTAAGTGCAGCTCCCTTTCTCCATCTGTTTTGTTGGGGCTTTTTGACAGGCCAAGGAGCCTCATGCTGGCCATGCCCGCACATGGAATGGGTGATGTGACCAGGGCACTGGACTGCATCTGTGAGAATGGGCTCCTCCTGAGCCCTTTGGTGGTGCTCAGGGCTCTAACGCCTCCCAGACCACAGCTATGAGCCGGGGGAAGGGCTGAGCCATAGCGGTGAGAGCGTGGGACGTTTAGCAGCACCATCAGGTCATAGCATCCAAAATGGAAACTTCCCAGCTTCTTTTGTGCAACTAGTTGATATTAAATCCTCACTTTATTGACTAAAATAAACACAATTGAGCAAAGACGCAAAAATACGCCTATATCCACAGACAGAAGTACACTTACACACCACACATTAGGAGTTTCAAATGTTGCGTTTGCCCGGAATGCTGCTTCAGCAAAACCAAAACTATTTGCAGAACAGAGTCAGTCACACAAAAAAAATCAG
The DNA here is from genome assembly GCA_009867235.2 of Psittacus erithacus. Lineage (NCBI taxonomy): Eukaryota > Metazoa > Chordata > Aves > Psittaciformes > Psittacidae > Psittacus > Psittacus erithacus. Next base: position 21,845 of record WYDI02029346.1, on the reverse strand, counting down.
CTTTCCCAGCTCAAAAATTTTTGGGGGCAAAAGAAAGAATGGCTATTAAAGTGAAACCGTCTGCCAAGGTATTTTCAAACCAGAGAGCTGCAGATAAATCCAAATGGGCCTGTCTCAATGTTGGAATAAATTTAGACAAACAAACAAACAAATAAATTGAGACTAGCATGAAAGTACTTGAAATGATCAAACCAATTTGAAGGTAACATCAGTTACCTTCCTTCCGCCCTGGAACTACCAGCCTGTAAGAAGATAAAAGATCTCATATTTTCATCTTGGAACAAGAAGGGAAATGGCTCTGCAATCTCAAATATTTCCATGAATCATAACTTTTAAATAATTATTATTTATTTACAGTATCTCACGGTGCTTCTGAAATACTTCCTGACAATGAGTGATCTAAAAATCTCTGATTAAATTGAGGAACCAAAGCGTTTCTGTAGTGCATCAGGGAGGTTTGTCAGCTGTCTGGGTCCCAATGAGACCCAGCCGATTTTAACTATGTACGCAAATCTTAATTAATTAGCAGTTAGGAATGGTAGCTTTGCAGGAATTGCAAATTTGCAAAGCCAGGCACACAAAGATGTAGACTCTGGTTACCTACTCTCAGAGCGTCAGCACTTAGCAGGACATCCTTTAAGCCTTTAAAACAGGGGCGTGACACAAAGCTATGGGCTTTGGAAACATCCAGCTCAGTTTCAAAAAGCACATAATTTATGGTAATATGTTGGAGAGGGTTTGTCCCAAGTTGCCCTGCATGGGGGAAAAAAGGGAATGTGGAGCTAAAGGTTGTTATCTTTCCTTGCAGTCCAGGTCTGCATTCCTGGCTCTCCAGCCAGATGTTCTCTGGTGTGGCCTGGGGACACCAGGCAAATATCCCAGCTTGCAGATGTAGTGATATGCCTCTCTGGAGCCCTAACTAGCCCATATAACAGCCCACCTCCCATCCATGCCACTGCTGGTACTAGCTCAATCCATGCCAACAGAGGGATTTGGCTGAAGCCAAGTTTCACTTTGGATCATCCCAGCTGGAACCCGTGGTTTTCATTCCCGTGGATGTGTGCACTAGTGCAGGGCATTGGGCAGCTGATCCAGGTCTGTGGTGGTACAACACAGCGGTGGGTACTGGGGCAGGGCATGTTTCCCACCACAGCCTCTTCCTCCCCTGGGAGGAACCGCTCCCCTGAGCTACTGCAGGCACTGCCCACATCCAGCTGTTCTGCAGCTGGGGCCGGTTTCACAGCCCCACCGTTTCCAGCATCTCAGTATGTGTAGGAGGCTCTGGGCAGAGAGGATGGGAGAACAGGACAGCCAGGGCTTGGATACCCCTGGGAAAGCCACATCTGCTGGAAAGCCCCCTCCAAGGGTTTTTCTCTCTTAAGCTTGCATCTCACGTCCTGCATCCTGCCTCTGCCATTAGCCAGCCTGGCCAGTTCAAATAATTTATTTCCCACACAGCCTGAAAAACCACATTTATAATCAGTTTATTTTGGGGACCTCTACACATTTCCCAATGCATTTTCCAGCAGAGATGCAGATTTCTGGTGCGTTGATGCTCACTGATCATTGCTCTGATCTCTCTTGTGGACCCCACAAGATGTCCATGTGTACTCCAGCAGGACTACATGAGATGAAAATCACTGACCTACATTTCCCCATGAAATGTTCAAAGTGCCATGCAGGAGCAAGACCACCACTTTCAGCCAAATAATGAGAATGGCTCTCCATGTTCACCTGTACTTAAAACCTTTACCATCAAGATGGGTCTAGGAGCAATGTGAGAGACCGACAAGGTACATTAGAGACCCCCACAGGGATACCATTGCGCTGCTGTGATTTTAATATCCTTAGACAGGAGATAACCCATCTCCACAGATGAAAACAGGAACCCAACATGAAAAATGCAGCCACTATCCAACTAGGCACAGTTTCCTCATCTCTGGGAAGCACTGAGTGGAGGTAAATGCACACAGGATTGAAATTTCAATCTGCTCCAACTTCCTCCTGGGGCCAGAGCTGCGTGGAGAGAAAGAAAAAGATTTACCTCTTTCAGGAGAGGCTTAAAGCTCTTTACACATGACTAGGTACTTGGTGCGGCATGCTGACCAGGTCTACGCATTTAATCTCATTTCATCTCATTTTGTTAGAGCTTTAATCACGTTAATGACAGTCCTAATATTTCAGGATGGCTCTGGATCAGCAGCTGAACTCAGAGAGTTTTACTGCAAAGGAGAGGATGCCAGAAGTTAGACACTGCTCAGGTGTCCTGGCATCCCTTCTGCTCTGCGCCAGCATGTTGGGAACATCTCCTGCAGAGATGGAGAGTTGACACCTGCTGGAAATCATCCTCTCAGCTCCTTTCTGCCACGTTTTCTGCTCTGGCTCCTTGCATTTCAGAAGCCTTCTTCAGGGATTCATGCCTTGAGCAAGACTTGTGAAAATAAAGACAGCTTGATCTGGAGCAGGAGGAGCAGAAGGGAGAAAAGAGAGGTCTACAGCCACATAAAAGAGAACTGCAAAGAGGACCTGAATAAGCAGAGCTCACCTCCACTAAGCACAGACAAAAACAATTGCAGGCACTCAGTGGGGAAGGTTTAGGTAAGACATTAGGGGACATTTTCCAATTATATGGGCAGCGCAGCACAGGAATCAGTTGCCAGGAGGAGGCAGGAGCTTTCATCAGCTGTTTTAAAGAAGCAGTTAGCTCCCTGCCCAGGCAGGCAGTGCTGGGCTCAGCTCGGGGCAGGAGCATGGGTTGCTGGCTGCCCATGATCACTCACAGCATGACGACCTCCATAAAGCAGCACGTGCTTGAAATGCACAGCAGAGAGGAGACAGCCCAGTTATCCCTGTGTTGGTACCCACAGCTCCGAGCAGGCAGGGAGCAGATGATGCTGTATCTGCAACAGCATCATATGGGTCCTGTTAATCACACTGAAATAATCAAGCCCGGGGAGTCAAATGTATTAACTGCTAATTACAGGCATTGCTAACCCTGCAGGCACTCCGTGCCCCCTGGCACTGGACACAGCCCAAAGGCAGGGAGCCTGACACTGTGAAGAGGATGTGACACCCCTGGGCATGATGCGCTGGCCTCCCCACCCCATTGCTACCAGTCCCTCTTCTTCCTCTCTCAAGCAAACTCACCACCTCCTGGACGCATGCCCACTGCACTAATCGAAGGATGTGCTAATGTTGATGAAATAGACCCCCTATTGGCTCCTTCCATGAACTTGGGCAACTTGCTTGATCCCCCTTGCAGGGAGAAAGAAGTGCTTGGCCATAGCCTGCCACAGGGCAGGAGGAAAAGCCGTGAGCCAGATCTGCAGTGCTCTGATCTGACATAGCATCGTGTGTCCATGTGGTGAAAACACATAAAAAGCTTGAATCCTGCTGGCATTTCTCTTCTGCTTGCCTGTTTCAGCTCTGCTCATCTCCACCCAGGACTCAGCACTGCAGCGGATGTGGAGCAATCTTGAAGTGATTGTGACATTCTTTTAGCACAACTGGAAGCTCTAATGAGATGAAATGAAATGCTAAAACACACCTCTGAGCTACACCAAACACTTCCTGAAATGCTAAGAGCCCTCCCTAGGGAAAAGCAAATCTTTTCATTTATTCCCCACAGTCTCAGCTCCACACCAGCACCAGAGAAGGCTTCAATTTCAAACCTGAGCTTTCTCTCAGCAGAAGAGGGGCCAACATTGCACATGAAACAGGAGGTCACAGGGCTAGGAATATGAAATCTCACATCAAAGCAACAACCGTGCCTGTGTGTGTCATCACTGCAACCAGACACCCAACTGCTGGGCAGCCACTGACCTCAGCTCACAGTTCTCACAGACCTCAATTCAAATAGCACACCTCAACTGCTTGTTCAATTGCTTGATAGTTATCTCTTTATGAATTGCTAATTACTATGATCTTATTTGCGTTTGCACAAAATAGATGCCCAGACAGAATCATACTCATTCTGCAATGCTGCTTGCCAGGTCTTTTACCAAGCTGTGGCTGCTTATCTTCTTTTCCAAATAAATTTTATTCCTTGCATTAACTTGGCTTTACAGACAAGGCTTTGAGCGTGGAATAAATTAACTCATTAGCCTCAAATGTCCCAGAGGCCAAGACAGGCCATGTTTCATGGACTGTTTTCCAGCCCATACTGTCCTGGCAGCAACTGCAGTCAAGAGGGTACTATATTTTCTCAGTGACTGCCCTGAGGCTGTCTTTGCACATACACCAGAGTCCTCAGTATATACTATACTATAGTATTTTATATATATATACACTATATACTAAAGTGCACTTAGTCCTCACAAAAAAATCAGCAAGTTTAGATCAAAAACTGGCCCCAAATTTCTCCAGCAAAATCTTTCTGATTGAAAACCAAAATATATTCACCAGAAAAAGAACAACTGAAAGCAAAACACTACAGTTCAGACCGGGTAAAAGGGGGACGCCTGCAGTATGGTGATGGGTCATGAGAAGGAATCTCATACAGAAGCCTCACCTGCCCCTATTTGTGTGTGTGATGTAGGGTCAGATCCATCACCTGTGATGCATTTTATCCCCTTCTGTGGGTCACACATCCCGACATGCCAGAGGAGCCCCTTGCCCAAGGCCATCTCCCAAGATCTTTTTAAGTTTATTGCCATTGAAGCCCCATGGACATCCACAGCATTTCTCCTCTTTCACATTCAGCTTCAAAGCAAGCTGTTTGTTTGCAGGCTTGCAAGGGCAGGAACTCAGCCCATGGCCAGCCAGCTCCCAGCCTGACCCCCAGCCAGGATTCTATACCAATTGCTCGGCACAGGCTTTTATAGCTCTTTCAGCTGCACTCAGCTTTAATTGTGCCTGATCAAAATGCACACGGCCAGCTTTGATAATCACTGATGATCAGGAGCTTTTAGGAGGCAAGTGACAGGGCCAGTGCTAGCTTGATGGATTGGGTCATTAGGAGCAGCTGTTTCCCTCCTTGACTTGCTTTTTAAAGGGAAGTTGTGTTGTTTTCTTTCTTTGCTCCTCCAGGAAGCTGTCTGAAGGTGTTTTGGGGGTACCTGGCTGTTGTACTCTCTTAAAAGTATAAGGGGATTAGTGGGTATAATGAGGGAGGTCAGCATAGTCCTGTCATGTCATGGTTAGCTTGTACAGCAGTGGATTTGAATAGTAATTTCTGCATAAATAACCTACCCTGTTGGTGCTCAAACAGCTCTTCTGACTGTGAGTGGAGCATCTTTATCATCACAGCCCCTCATGGTGAGGATAGAGATACAGGCAGGGAGCAGAAGTGCAGAGGGATTAGAAGCAGTTTCTAATGCAGTATTCACATGCCTGAGCTTTACCTTCTTAGCTGAGTGGGCTGGAGGCATGAAGGTCTTCTCCGCATTGGTCCAGCTGTGAGCATCACCTGGGGATTCGGGACTGTAGGTCTGCCTGTCTTGCAGCATTCTGCTTGGTGCAACCTCAGTGGGATGCTGTGCTGGGTTGCCTGCCTTCCCCGAAGAAGAGCTGTCATTTTCCAGATAAGACTTCAGCCTCTCCAGGATAGAGAAGTGGCTGTGATCAGCACACACCAGCACAAAAGAGTATAAACACAGTGGTTGTAAACAGAATTAGAGAGAAGTTGGAAAGGATCTTCACAGGTAAACCTGTCCACTTACCCTGCAGTGAGCAGGAGCATCTTCAACTAGATGAGGTTGCCAGGGTAACATCCCCCTTGCTCTACAAGAACCGAGCTGCTGCCAGCAATTAGTGAGTTTGCTACAAACCTCAGAAAGTTTCCAGCCCACCTCAGGCTACCTTTCCCCTTGGGATCTTTGAGCTGTGGCTTGGGAAGCCCATATGCACCCAGAAAATGATACAGCCTCAGCATCGCTGCCAGCACCACTGTCCTCAGACTTGTAGAATCTCTTCAGCAAAGCCAGTGCTCATGGCTAAAAGCTCTGCCTTAAGCCAGGACCTGCTGCTCTAAGAGGAGCAGCCCATGTGTCTCCAGGCATCAGTGGCCTCTCCAGAACCTGTTCCTACCCTACAGACAGAGCCAAAAACCTGCTGCAGCAGCTGAACATGGGAAAGGATGGTGAGAACCAGCGTCCAGCCCCTACTCAATGAAAAGCCAGGCAAGGCAAGGTGAAGCTGTATTAGGTAAGCCCATCAGAGATGCTATTACAGCTCACTCCCTACAGATCTGACAGCCCTGGGCTAGAGGGGAGTTGAACTGTTTTATAAAGGCACAGTAGGGATTTCTGCCATGGTAGGGCTGAATGCATCCTTGGAGCAGTTCACCCTTAGATGTCCCCCTAGCCTCTGGGGATGGGTGTTGCATACAAGGTTAATTGTAGGTGCTAAGTATCTGCCTCCCTGAGGACACCTACTTCAGCCTTTCCTGCTCCGCCGAGATGCCATCAGTTTAGGAATTAATTACAAATGTGAGTTGGGAAAAAAGAAAAACAATAATTTTGTTTAATAAAATGAAAAGGGGGGGGGGGTAGGAGAAAAAAATTTGCCAGACTCATACATTAAAAACAAATTATGTTCAACAGGCAGGTGAGCCAAGGCCTGCCTGGCAATTGGGAAGGCAGTTTGCAGGTGGTAATAGAAAAAAGTGAGAGGCAAGAGAACAGCTTAAGCACTGGCATAATTACTCCCAACACTCATGACCCATCACCAAGTTAACTACTAGCAGTGGGGAAAGGAGCTGACGTATCCTGTGTCTGTCCTGGGGTCTCCACTGGGCTGGGGTCTGTGTACCCAGGACCAGGGCAGGCATCTCAGCAGTGATTCTTCACTGTGCTCCATTACTGGCCCTGATCACCCAGGGGTTTGTGGAATGTCTGTGAGTTAGTGGCAGGGCTTCCTTTGTAGCTCAAAGTATGGGTTATAGCAAAGTGTGAGTATTAAATACTTAACTGCAGGAAAGATGCAGCTATTCCTTTGCAGTCAGTTCCTTCTCTTTCCACCTCCTGCCTTGGGGAAAGCCTTGGCATCTCATCCTGCTCTGCTTCTCTTGAAATCCCCGGTGGGTCCAGCCTCAGGCAATGCCCAGGAGAGACTTTGCCCCCAGAGAAAGCAACTCTGCTGTCTCCAGCTACCTGGGAGTTGTGGGCAGTGTTGGCCAAGGCTTTTCCTAAGGCTGCCAATTCTAGGTAGCAGCTGAACTGAATGTGTGCAAGCATTCAGCACCTTTCCTGGGCTGTCATGGCTGAGAGGCACTCCTCCTCCAGTGTTGGGGATTTCCTTACTGTGTGAGCTCATGAAGTGCCACAAGGATGTTCTTCATGCTCTGGGGTCCCTCTCTGCAAGGCAGCAGCAGACCTCTAGTCTGCTGCAGGGAGGGCAAGGCTGTTGCAGAGGGGTTGAGTCCATGCTGGCTCCTGTGCCTGGGTGCTCCTGGGGAAGGGCTGTGGAGTCATTTGACCTCCTCCTCTTCACCTCCTAGTCTAGAGGCAGCCTTGAGAAACACAGAAGGTGTGGATAGAATGAGGTCTGGGAGTGTTTTCCATCTTACTGCTTTGGTTGGGTTGTGTCCGCACGTTGGCAATCGGCATGCAGTCAAGCCCTGAGTTTGCACTAGTGAGTATCTGCAGAGCATACTGCAAGGAGTGCAGCAGCTCCCTCACTTAATGGCTAGTTTGGCCCAATTCCAATGCTAGCCCCTCTCACTGGGATTTCTGTGTGGTGTTGTTTAACCAGGTTACGTTTAACCTGGTTATGTTTAACCCTAACCACTGTCAATAATCCCTTCTCTAACCCCATTCCCACCTTTTCCCATCACTCTGTCCCTCTCTCACAGTTCCCCTCTGACCATTTCACAGCACGTGTGTGTTAAAGATTCTGTTGCTTGATTGCTTCACTTCCAGTGGGTCAGCAGAGATCAGGACTCATTTATGGGAGATGCTGTAAATGCAGAGATCATCCGTGCTCTGGGATACTACAGCTAGCTTGACAACCAAGGTTTATCCTGGGATGAGGGTGGAATAAAGACTCATAGAGATGTGGTAACTTGCCCCATGCTGCACAGAGGACCCTGTTCAAGGAGCAGTTTCAACCTGGGTGTGACCATGGCCCTGCAAAAGGCATGTGGAGTGATAAAAACAAGACGAACTAAGCGCAGCTGGCATAAAATCCATGAAGTACATTGAACTGTAATGATTCTGACAATAAAGCAACCCAATAAATATTATGAAATGAAAACAGCCCTCCGGGAGCATTTGCTATCGATTGCTGAGAGCTGGCATTTGTGCAGCAGATTACGTGTGAGACAGGTTTGCTCTGCCTTTTCTTCTTTCCCTTTTAAATGCAGAATGAAAAGAGCTCTCTGGAGTGCGTGCTGGAAGGAGACCCCCTCCCTCTTGCACTTGGGCACTGTCAGAAAGGGAGAAAAAGAGGTGACCAAGATGGGAAAGGCTGTGCAGCAAGTGGGAATGCAGTGTGGGGACGTAACCCCTGTCCTTGCAAGGGGTGACAGCTCTGCTGGTGTGCTCCCCATCCCAGCCTTAGGGATCTTTCTTCATCCTTCTAACACTCATATTCCCATGGCTGATGCACAACTTGGGTCTTCTGCCCCAGCATGGGATTGGGGAAAGCTGGCTGGTGTGTGTGGCTGAGCAGTGGGATTTAGAGTGAGTTTGTCTATATTGGGAGGGACTTGGTATGGTGGGAAGAGAATGTTTGCCATTGGCACCTTGCTTAGGTACAGCTCTGGCTTTCCTGCCTCCCTGTCCGTTACTGAAGCACGGGTGACTATAAATGCTCCTTGGCTGGCCCAGCACATTGACCAGCTCTCAGCTTGGTCCCATGGGTTGTGGTGTGAAGATGCACTCTGAATAACTACTTGGCACCTCATTCAGTTTTCCTGGTCTTTGTCTGCCATGGTCTGAAGTGGTGTCCACACTTTACTACCACCACCTGGAGTTTCCTTTTCCATTTCCCTTGTCCTCCCTTTCTCTTGGTGCTCCATGGGATGCTCAGCTGAGACAAACCTCCTCTCCCTGTACTGATCATCTGATGCTGTGTGAGCAGAGGATATGAGCTAGGAACCATGTAGTACAGGTAGAGTCCCTGCTACTGCTTCTTCGCCAGCGCCATCCATGGACCTGAACCTCCCTCACACATAACCTCATACTCCAGGGCATGAACTCCCTTTGGTTTCACTGGGCTCCTGCCTGCTGCTTCTTCCATTCTCTCTGGGTGGCTAATTAACCCTGTTACCAGTGAGAGCTTTCCTACTGCTGTTAATTACAGGAACACCAGCCTGTGAGGTAAGTGTGATGGACTGGTCACTATCTGTGGTTTCTAACAAGGATGAGCAAATTTACAGGACATGAGAGAGGATAAGGGTATATCTCATGAATTCAAGACATGAGCCAGGTGGGCAAGGTATGTCTTCTGCTAGAAGAAGTAGGATCCATGGGATAAAGCTAGATGGAAATAGTTTTTGAAGTAAACAAATAGTCTTTCCAGCAATAGGCTAAAGATATTCAACATCCTTGTCACGGATGCTAAAAGCTTACCTGGACTGGAGGGAAGACTGGACAATTTTATAGAAAAGAGAGGTTCATAGTTACACTGATTACATCTTGATCAGGAAGCCCCTGAGCTGAGCTGCTGCTGCATCTTCAGCAAACACTCAAACACTGCCAAAACAGGGCTAGTGTCAGCAAACCTTGGTGCTAAGCTGGGTTCCTCCAGAGCATAAACCCTGATCACTGCTCCTCATCTGGGCCCTCTTCCCCTCTGCTTTCAGCTGTCACCACTGCAGCACAATCTTCTCTTCTGCAGTCTCAAGGCAGGGCACCAAACATCGAGAACCATAGCTCAGGCACTGCTGGCATGTTTGCATGAGTAGCTCTGTGATAAAAGAAATAAGTTTAAAAGCTGCTGTGACACAGCAAGAGATGTCCTAAAGCATGTGTTATCTCATCAAGCGCACCCAGGCTGAGCTGGAATCTTTCACCGGTCTCATTTTTCTGAGCAGCAGACAGCAATTTGCAAAGTGACATCTCCAGAACTCTGAGTTCTTCTCTTATGTATTTTATTCTTTTCTTTCTGTTATTGCTGATTTTTTATTGCAGAGATCTCTACTGCAAACAGCTTAAACAGGGACGAAGAAGAAAACAAGAATGAATAGTTATCCCTGATTGGGGAGAGAGGATAAAGTAGCATCTTTTGCAGGCATTTCATAGATGTTATGATGTTATGACCGACTGCTGGGTCCATGACAAGAATGAGCCCTACTCGGCTCTAAGATGCTTACAAGAATAAATTTGAAGTATCTGTGCTAGAGTCAATTGTTATTACGCCAGAATTTTATCAGTGCGAGTGATAGCAATTGAAGGGTTTTTGAAGACATTTCTGAACAAAACATTCCTGCTGGCTAAAGAGATACACTTCTTTGCTAACTGGAAATAATTGTATGCATTTTGATATCAGCATCTGCTAAATAAGTCCAGGGCTGTGTATTAATGAGGGCAGTGCAAGAACTTTGGAGGACAGGCTCAGAATTCAAAATGATGGGGATGGATCAGAGCTAGTGTCTGGAATCAGCCAGACGAAATTTAGTACAGAGAGCTCAGGGTGCCACATTTGGGAGGGATAAATGAATGCATGAATGCGTAGGCAGGAGAGCCTAGAGAGGCAGCAGGATGGCAGAGAAGGATCAAGGGGTTGAGACGGATCACTAACTTAGCATGAGTCAATAGTGTGATGGTTTAGCAAAAAGGGCAGCTCACCTCCTGGGATGCATTAATGTTGAATGTTGGATGCGAGCCATGGAAAGCTGCAATTGTGCTTTGTCTGAGCTGTTTCCAAGTCTGGGCACTGCAGCTGAGGGCACCTGCAGATGAGCGGGAGAACAGCAGCATGTTTGAAAGGAGGGATGCTAAAGCGGGCCAAAAATCAGTGTTTCCTTCCTGTGAAAACACCTATTTTTCAGCTAGAGAAAATGAAGGGCATTGGTTTCTAAAGGACTCAGTCCACTTCTGAAAATGGACCTCAGTTTGACTTTGTAGACAATGGCCCTCACTTCTTATTATCTCTGTCCCTCAGACCTTCCTCACAGGTTATCAGATCCTGCCCCGATGGGATCCCACATTTTGACATACCAGGTTTCTTTTGGGGATGTCTCATGATGGAGAGCAAAACATCCTCCTCTCCCTTTTTGTAGGTCATCTCCATTTCCATTTGAATTCCTTGAGTTCATTTGAAGAGAAATGGCCTTCTTTACAGACTTCTGGATAAGGAGCCTAGCTTAAGTGCTCATGCTCCAAGGTTTTCCTCTGCTTTATTCCTTTTGAAAACTTACAGACTTGTAAAAGTGGCTTCTGAGCCAGCAATGTCTCTTGCTTTTTGAGTTATGCACTCATAGGTCTGAGCAATGCTTGGGAAAAGGGTAACCCAGGCAGCAAACACCACCTCTTTCCTACTGCCCTTGAGACCTGTGTTCAGAATACCAAGGACAAATAGCAATAAACCAAAAAAAGCAGCTATTTATATATGGCAGTGGAACTGCTTTGGGGCTGACCCTTTCCCACTGGGGAACAACTGGCCCCTCGGTTGCAGAAAAACCTGTGAAGTCGTGGGGAGGCTGCACAAACAGTTCATTATCTGCTGCTTGACAAAAGCACGAGGCAGACTTTTCTGCACTGACTCCTTCCTCTTTGCAATGCACTGTGCATAGCGGCTTCTGGGTGACATTAGCCTCTAGGCGAGTGTGTGTACACCAGAGGAATACAGGAATGCTGGGCGTATCCCAGGGTGGCAATGCAGCCTGTGGATTAAGCTCTTCTTCCAGTGATATTAGGGCAAACCTGCAGGAGGTCTCTTGAAATCAGAGGGGCAGATTATCTTGATAATAAAAGCAATCAGAATCTGCCCTACCCAGCCCTGACTGCAGGAGTGTCAGGGATGTGCATTCAGGGATGTGAATGGGGCAGGGGTGGGCAGGACTTTCTGCAGAGTTTGTGGAGTGCTCCTGCAGAAGGAGGGAGGATGATGCGCAGGATGCCCATTGCCTCTGCACACCCCAACCCCATGTTCCCACTGTGTGGGGTTGAGCTAGGGAGCACAGTGGCAGGACAGTACGAGAATGAGTGAGAATGCCTGCCCTGGGAAAACTGCAGCCTAGGGTGTGATTTGTCTCCACCAGCAGTGGCTAAACTGAGTCAGACGAACCGGCTTCTCAGAGGGCTTAATTTCCACTTCCCTTAATCTTGCCCATCTCCCCACTCCTGCATGGAGGGAACCCAAGCAGGCTGCTCCTCTCCAAGGTCCCAGCACCCCAGGTACAACCCCGTGCCCAGTACTGGCCTTGGCAAGTGCACCTTGCCACTCTTCCTCCTTGCCCATGTCCTCACACTGATATCACAGCCTTCCCAGACATGCCTCTGGATGGCAGACAAACTTACCCTCAGATGCCTGTGTTATCTGCGGCACCCTGCAGATGCCATCGGGGGTAGCCAGGGCAGGGGTGTTGTAAGGGGAAAGGACCCTCTCAGGCAATTTGAGGGGTTGCGAGGGCACTTGTGCAGGTAAGTCTATGCACTGGGAGCCTTCTCCTAAACCTGCCCTGATAACTGCCTGGTTAGCCCGGGAAGAGGAGGCTGAGAGAGGGATGCAGAGCCTATAAACCCTGACTAGTCAATAACTCCTGCCCCATCCCACCAGCCCGAGATGAATGGGCTTGCAGGGTGAAGCGGTTGCTCTCTGACATGTGATGGGAGCTGATACAAATCAGCACTCACACAAGCCGAAGCACTCAGATGCCTGCTGCTTAACAGGGCTCGTGAGCAGCGTCTGAAGTGCTAGTGTTCAGATGAAACATGTCCTCTTCAGAGGGATGCACTTCCCCATTGGCTTTGCCTTTTCATTCCTCCTGGCCTTTTTCTTTCTGTCTATCTGTCTCTCTTCTTTTTTAATAGGGGTTTAGAATGAGGTCAGCGCTGGAATGCGAAATACCACTTAATTTTAAGGTATAAAAGACAGGATGCCCTGTTCAGCATTTGAACAGTGGCGCCTCTGGGTTGTCATGTCCTGTCTGCCAGCAAGGGCTACAGGGACTAACGTCAGCCCAAATGTCGCACACAGAGACAGAAGCATGTACAGGCATCTGACAAAGCCCTTGCGCATCATTTCTCTTACTAACATGCATGCAAAAGCTGTCTTCCACATTCCTGTCATATAGCCATTACTGACTGAATGCATTGCCAGAGCATCCCGCTGCACCCAAACGCTCCAGCTGCGGAGACTGTTGCTTGCATGTTTAGCTGTACTTGTCACATGCAAACACACCTCTCTCATGCACTTCTTCAAATGAACAGAAGAGCGCACATGGTCTCCTGTAAGCCATTACCTAGACGCAGTAACCCTTGCTGACACATACTATATGCTCCATTACAACCTCCTCCCTGAGCTCAGCCCATGCAGCCAGCGCCATCCTGCACCCCTTCTCTCATGCAGGACTCAGGGACACGCTCATGTGCCTGGCACATAGGCTGTTGTTTGCCCTCCAGCATCCCTGCCTGCTACATGGCTGCTGTGAGAAATTGCTGCTCAGTCCCTTCATTAGCAAGGAAACCAAAACTAATCAGGAGCAGCAGCAGCAGCCTGCCCTGCCTGGGCAAACAGAAGGGCTGAGCAAGCCCTGAGTGCTGTGCACAGCCACGTCTCCTGGGGCTCGGGGTGTCACTTTCGCAGTTGAAATGAGAATTGCTACAGACTGCGTTTCATTTTGTCTCACAGCCTGCATGCGCAAGGATGTCAAAGGCCTGTCTGGGAGCAAAGTGTGAGGCAGAGATAAGCCCCCTGTTTATTTATCAATAGAGCGATGTCAGATTTTGCTCTGCTTCTCTGAAAAACAGACCTGGCGAATGCATGCAGCTCAGTCTGCTTGGGGACAGCAGAATCCAAGGGGCAGGCTCCTGAGGATCTATGGCTGGCTTTGCATCTCAGGGACAGTGTATCTTCTGAAAGACACCCCAAGCAGCTTTCTCCAGCCTCCCTGCTCCAACAGGCCGGCTGGACTTGCAATAGGTCGCTGCCACCAGTTGCCAGTGCTCCCCCCAACGCAGAGGGTTGCTGATGTCTGTTTCTGACATCAGCTTTCCTAATGCACCTTGTTCCCTCTTTGCCCTAGCTCTGCTTTCGCCCCTCTCCTCTCAGCTATGCCAAAACCCTTCTGCAGTCCTGTCTCCCTGCCGCTTCCCATCCCTCACGCTGCCGGCCATGAAGTGCGGGCAGCGGAGCATCAGTCACCGTATGCTGCAGGGAAGGGAGCCCTGCAACCAGGGGAAGTGTAAATGGAGCTTTTGAGTGATCTGATTCTTGCTATTTCCTTTTGTCCCCGGTCTTTCTCAGAGGAAAGGGGCCCCTGACCTCACCACTGTGTTATTTATCAGCCACCGCCTTTGATTCCCTGTACCGAGGATGCAGTCAGCTCTGCACCCAGGTTTGCTGGCAGTTGGCTTTCTGGGACTGTGTGTGTTTGAGGTTTGATTTTTCTTGCTTTGTGCCTTTGCAGCACAAAAAAGCTTGAGCTGTGTTGCAAGGAATTCCTCAAAAGAAAAGAAGGGAAGCATCTCCTTGGCAGAGCAGGTCATCTAGCTCATGAACTGCCTGTCTCATGCCCCAGTACCCCAAGCAAAGACAGGAACCTGCTGTCTTTTGGACGGATGTATCTAAAGGGAGGGAAATTAGCATGGGAAAGGAGACTGGGTGTAGGATATGACATTAAAACTGGAGCTCCTGCTCCAACCTGAGGATTCTCCCCTTGCCCTGGGGTGGCTGAGCAGGATGTGCAGAGTGCAGCATAATCTGTCTGCTATGGCGGAGCCCCAGGAATCATGTGGGGCCAGTATAATCCTCATGAGGGTAGAAAGGTTGCAGGATCTGCTGTAGATACCATGTGCAAGCCCTGGGTTTCGCGGCATGGTGTCAGCAGTGCCCAGCTATAATTGGGATCGAGAAACCTACCAAGATGAAGCAGGAGGAGGAAGCAATATGATGCTGGGCCAGTGAAGCCCAGGAAGGGCACATAATGCTACTCTGTCCTGGGGAAAACTAATCCCCAGGGGCCTTGGCAGTGTACTTCAGCCACTCAGCCCTCATCTCTGCTCTGGCTTTGATGGGGAGTCAGTGCCAAGCATGGGCACAAGCTGCAGCCAGCGGCATCCCGGCAGGCTGATGTGCTGTGGGCTGCCCGCTCGCGTACACAAGATGCAGTTTTCCACTGTTTCATGTGTCTATAAGACAGGTGTTCTCCAGCAGCGGGGAGAGATTTACAGCAGTTTATCTATTTCTAGACGTGCAGAGCAGCTCTGATGCGTTTCAGGCATTGTTTCTCCAAGGGGCAAGCAGAGAAATCAGGATGCCTGCGCTCCCAGCTGGGATATGATAGCATTGCCAAGAGATGGGGCTGGGGCTGGGGAGCTGCCAAAAGATGTTCCCAAAGTCCATCAGTGTCATCCCAGGGGTAAAGATGCTGATACGGGTGGCCCTCAGCCTGAATACACTTTAGCCTCATAAATACCCTGGGGGTGGCTGGATCCTGGTCCCAGGCACTATCTCCTGCCAGGAAGGACAAACTTCCCTTTGTCCTTCTTTTGATCTTTACTTCTGGGGTGAAGCAGAACAGCTGCAATAGCCCCAGGGGGTTAGGCATGGGGAGAGAGGTAGTACAGGCATGGAAAGAGGGAGGCGATGGGGAGGAGAGTGGGCACACTGGAAGAGGGGAGAGCATGCCAGGGGAGCACTGATAAATGGAAAAGGCAATTAAGACACAAAGAAAGAAGAAAGCAAGACCTGAAAGGTAACTGACTAGAAAATTAAAACTATTCAGCTAAAGAAAATAGATCTAATGGCTTTGATGGGATGCAGTCCTGGCAAATCAGAGCAAACAGCATGTCAGGGGAAGTTTCCTTAAAGGGGCCAGGGACAGAGAGGAGCCCCAGGTCCTCTGGGGTCTCCGGAAACCACTTTTCTGGATGTCCACAAGAGCAGGCTCCTTTCATGCTCCTTCCAGTCTCCTGCCCATGGTTTCCTGCTGCAGCTCAGGTCCCTGGCTGCCAAACTGCTCTCCCCAAGATGGGCCAGGCACATTTGTCTCCATATCACACCCCGTGGCTTCAGCACATCATGGCCAGGTATGCAGGAGGCCAAATGGGTTCTTTGTCTGCAGGGCAAAATGCCTCCTCAATGGCTTAAGGGGTTAGTTATTCCACCCTTGGTGCTATACTTTGCTTCTGTTCTTTTTGAATCACAGCCTGTATTTTCTTTTTGTGATTCCACCAATTTGCTGAGGTTGTTTCAGGTTCTAAAGTCCTGTCCTCCCTGGTGCTTGCAATCCCTCCTAGCTTGCTGATGAGCTTGCGGTTAAAAGAGGTACTCGCAGCTTTCCATCACCTGCGCCATCACTGGAAGCATTAGCTGAGCCAGGACAGCCCTCATTCACCTGATTCACCAGGATCATCATAAGACTGATAGAAAAGAGTGCATGAAAAGAGGGAAAGGTGATGGAGATCAGGGTTGTGGACACCAGGAGGGCAGGAAGAGTGGGCACTGGTGCAACACCTGTGGTGCCAAGAGCTGGATCCCAGTTTTGATGGGGCTAAGCCAGGCTCTGCGTGCTGCTGGAAGGATAAAAGCTTGTGCAGAGGGGGATGGCAAAGGTGGGCATCTGATCTGGAGAAGGTGGTTCAGCCTCTTGTTGATGAGGCCCACTTTGGAGAGGACCCAGCTTCATGGCAAGGGAAGCCTAGACCATGTCCAGGGTATTAACTGGAAATGGATAACAGATGGTCCCAGAGGGTGGGAGAGCAAATGGCCTGGACATCCCAAGCCATCCCAAGCCATCACTTCTAAAAGAGGGATGTGGGAACATAGGTTGTGTTCACCAGTGCCAACTGCCCTGGTGTCCTTGACAGCAGCCACTTTAAGAATTGGTATGAGTTCGGGTAAACACAGGATGCTATGTGTTGGCTGTGAAGGGTCGCCTTACTTCCCCCTTGCCAGTATTTCTTGCGTAAGACTTTGTTCTGTCTCTCTTTTCATCCAGTCTGGGCTCCCAGCTGCTTGTCTGGTGAAGACATGCTGAGAAAACATTGCATATTATAGAATGAGAAACGGTAAACACAGGTTTCTCGCTAGTTTTTCGCTTGTTTTTATTCTGCGAGCATCGGCTAAAGCTGTGGGAATAGGGTATTTAATTAGAGTATTGTTTTTCACCTGCCTTTAGGCTCTGCAGGGTCTTTTCAGGAGGATCCCATTCCAGTGAAGTTCCGGAATGTCTTTAATGTGGAAGAGATGGGGGCACATCCCTTCAGTGTCTTGACAGTGTTGAGCACAGCTTGTGTCTTGATGTTGTCATTCAGCAGGGGGTGGGATGGCAGCTGGAGGACAGGGAAGTCCCAAATCCATTCCAGGGCTGTTTCTGGGCTGGACTTGTATCCTGGGATGGATTCTGCCAGGGTCTATCAGACTCCAGTGAATTCTCTCTCTGAGACAATACTACCTCATAACTCTATCCCACTTTAATATCAAGTTCCTGGAAAAAATGCCTATGGTTTACACTCAGCGTGTTGCAGCATCTTCCCCTGAGGGTTCCCAGGTTCTTTATGAACTGTAATTAATAATGATCTCCCTTACCATCACAGTAATATATTTATTCAGCACCAAGGCATGCTGCCTTGCAGACAAAAATACCTCACGTTCTTTTCAGTGGCGCTGGCGGAAGCTGGAAATCTTGCTTTGAAACCAAAATCATGTCCCAGAGTGTGATGAAGGACACTAGCTGGTGCTGAGGCTGCAGCCAAAGGCCTTATCCTGCATTTGGGCTCTGCAGGGCTGAGCAGAGTTGCTCCTAAACACTTTTGAAGCCTGCTTTGCATCAGCTTGGGTGCACTGTGCCAAGACCCTCCAGGAGTATCCGTGGCCTTTTGCCTGGAGCCTGCTGGCAGGTTGGACCAGAGCTGTGAGACCCAGCTTCTCACCCAGTGATGCTCAGGCCTTTTGGATGAATGAATCACAACCTAAACATTAGTTGAGGTTAAACCCACCATAGGCTTGTGCAAGGCATAATATATATATCCACCCGAAGCCCTTCAATATCCTTTCCCTTGCCATGCACAGAAGCTGTGCCTGGGAGGGTTGGTGGACATACATACATACCAAGGATATCCTGGCTTTGATATGGGGGCAAGTTCTGCCAAAAGCAAACACTTCTGTTGCAACCTCCCTGCAGTTTGTACCCCTGTGAACCTTCTTTGGGAGAGGAGAGCAGGTCCCTCATGAGTCCCCCCCAGTATGCAGAGCAGGCAGTGCCATGGGTCTTTTAACCCGCTGATACCCCTAGCAGAGACGATACTGTCCAGCTCGAAGCTGAATACGTCTGCAGAGCAGCAGCTCAACCCTTCCAGACTGATTGGAAGCAGAGAGGTAGGAGGAGGCAGCTGATAAGCAGAGAGGTACAGGATGCCCGGTAAGATTTATTGTGCTGTGTTTTCAATTTGCACATTGACACAAGACAAACAGATGAGATTTCAGTACAGCAAGCTCAATTAATCAGGGCTTTGACAGCTGAGAAGCTGGACATTATTAATCCTCTTTGTAGACAGACCAAACGGGTAATAATTACACTTTCCCCAAAAATAATAAGGAATGACATTCCTCCTGCTGCCCTCACCCCCTTTCCTGCAAGAACATTTCCTAATCACAGTCCCTAATACTATACTAACAGCAAAAATACTTCAGCCCACCCATTGCTTGAAAAATAGGAAACAAAATGCATAAATGTAAAATCCTGAGAATATTCTTCTTGGGGCTTTAACTTTCATATGGAAGGAGGTACTCAAAGCCAGGACCTTGGGATTCAAGAGCTGATGCATTTCCCTGTGCACCTGGAGCCATGACACGTGTGTGCTGCAGTATGGGACACTCTGGGTCCATTCCCATTGGAGTATGTAGGTAACGGGGAGGCTGCATATTTGGGATGCATGGCAGGGGGCTTTGGGATGGATCCATCACTCGCTGTGAGCAGAGAAGCCTGGGAAGTTCGACTGTTCACCTGGCCGCAGCACCGGTATGACCTGAAGATGCTTGGCTGAGCTTTCAGAGTGATCCTAATGGGATACTCCAGCCTGCCCTGGGTCTCCAACCGTCAGAGCACAACTTATCCTTGCCTATCCCCTCGAGGAAAGACAGAAGCAGCCAAGACCTCTTTATCCACCAGGAATGTGTAGGATGGACTCCTCTAACAGCAGGAGAAGGACGATATCCTCACTCCCAGCATGAACCCAGTTTTCCATTGCCACACTGCAAAAGCCACCCATTCCTGACCTTGCACTCATGGCTGGAGAAGTCAGACAGGCAGAGCAGCCTGCTGCTTTCCTGTGCTGCACTGTGCAGACACCACCCCTATCCATCCACCTCCAGACAATGTCATCTTCCAAGCGGGAGGCATTTAAACAGTGAAATGCCAAAGGAGCAGTATGGTATTTAAAGGCAAAGATGCAATTACTGAAGTTCTCGGGAGAGCAAGCGCACAAATGAGGGAGGTTTGGGGAGAGGTTATTTATCCTGCTCCTAAATCCGTGGCAGCACCACGTGCTCACTAGTAAGGGGATGTGCAAACAGTAGGCTGATCAGAGCGTTTCCAGAGGAGATGGGTTTGTTTGACAGTTTGCCATTAGAGCATCTGTAAAACCTGACGTTGCCGGTGGCCACTGGAAAGGTGACAAGCTGCTGTTCTCTCAATATTATACCTGAC
Organism: Psittacus erithacus; assembly: GCA_009867235.2. NCBI lineage: Eukaryota > Metazoa > Chordata > Aves > Psittaciformes > Psittacidae > Psittacus > Psittacus erithacus. Next base: position 2,089 of record WYDI02029346.1, on the reverse strand, counting down.
TGAAGCCTCGTTACAGGCATTAGTGGCAGAGGGAATGCCAAGGGCTTGGCTTACATCCGCACCCAAGAGATGGGAGATGCAGCCAGAGAGGAAAAGAGCCAGGAAAAGGTTTTAGTGGTAGGATTGATTCTGGGCTGGGATGCAGATCAGGTCCTAAATCCTCTGCCTGCTGCTTCCTCCTTTCCCTAAGTCTCTTCCCATATTTCGCATCCCTACTCTCCCCTTTATTGTCACCCAGTGATGCTGATGGAGGGGGTCTGTTTTGGCATGGAGCTGGAGACATCTGCATGCTGATGCTGATGCTCTGAGCTGCTGGGTGATGCAGCGATGGATGGGGCAATAGATCCTGGTGCAACCCTGATGGTACAAGCCACAGTCTGTGATGGAATTGACCTCATGGACATGGGTCTGAAGGTGTGGACAGCACAACTGTAGCACCCTGGGAAAGAAAAGCCCAGCCTCTCGCCATTTGCCTCTTCCCTTGTTTCAGCATTGGACGCATTAGGAAGCTTTCTGCCAGCATCCAGCCCAAATCTTTGTTCTTCTGCATCTGTCAAGTGCCTTTGGTGCCGGGTAATGCTAAATAATGCTAATTTTATTCCAGCTGCCTTGCTTGTGCTTTAAAACACTGTTGCAGAGAAAGGAAAGTCAACATCAGCTGGAAGTGCCATCTTTGAGAGGGAAATGTCAGAGGAGCAGAGGGCGCAGGACTGAAGGGCTGAGAGGGGTCAGCGGCTGAAATGATGGAGGTGTCTGTGTGAGGCTGGGTGAGGAGAGAGGATGTGGGGCTCAGATCTTTTGCAGCACCCACCTCTCAGTGTCTCCCATTGAAGGACAAAATCTGCTTCTTTCTCGCTCTTGTAATTTTCCCTATGGTAGAAGGCTGTGGTTCGGCAGCTCACAAAATCCAGCCATGAGGCATCTAGCATGGCCACATGTATGAATGGGTGATCTGTAAGTTTCACCTTTCCATTCAGAGGTGCTGGAGCACCTTTTTGTGTCCCTTTTGCACCTCCAGCTTCTTGCAAACTACAGAGCATTGGCTGTGGCAGCTATCTGGCTTCACAACTGGTTTAAGGCACCACCATCTGTAGCTGACTATAGAGGGACAGATAATTCTGCTGCTGTGAGCAGCCTCGGAGGAAGGATGGCTGCCTATGCAAACTACATTGACTTTGCATGGGAGCAAAGCAGAAAGCATCCCCAAGCAGCCAAGGGGATACAGTAGCAACTTCTCCTTCTTCAATGAGGTGGAAGAGAACATCCATCCTGTGAAATGGGCCCCTAGCACCTACCATGGCGCAGGTCCTGCTGAGCCTGGGCTCCCCTCCTGCTGACTTTGCTTTTGGCCCCTCATCGCAGGCAGCAAGATGGGATTTTCCTCCCTTTCCTAGACACCTCTGGATGCTGGTGGGCAGTTTCCACCTAAGCTTTAGGTCAACCCAGGGCGTTATTTTATTTGACCCTCATTTTTTTTTCCTGAGAGCTAAACTAAATGGAGCGGAAGGTAAAAGCATTTCCCCTCTGCCCTGCCCTCCCTGCTGGAAGGTTAACACATCGGCCATTTCCTGCCTGTGCAGATGGGATATGCCTGGAGTTCGTCAACTCAAATTCAAATTAACTCTCAATTCAGTGGCTTCGTGTGAGGCCCCGGGGGCAGGTGGGGTGAGCAGCAGCTACAGATGTGGTCAGGCAGGGAGAGAGGCGAGAAACAGAGGGGAGCTGCCAGTTGGCCCTGGGGAACTCATCCCCTAAACCCCAAGGTTTACAGGAAAACAGAGAGCAAAGAAGGGAAAGAGAACACAAAAGCAGGGAAGAAGGATGAAAGGTGAAGGAAGGAAGGGAGAGGATAAGGTAAAAGAAAAAAAGGAAGGGAAAGGGACAGGGAAAGGGAAAAAGAAAAGGAAAAGGGAAAAGGAAAGGGAAAGAGAAGGGGGGGAGGGGAAAGACGAAAGGTGGAAAGGAAAGTGAAAAGGAAAGGGAAAGGGAGAGGAACAGATGAAAAGTGAGACGAAAAAGGAAAGAGAAAGGGAAAAGGAAAGGGAAAAGGCAAAGGGAAGGGGAGGGAAAAGGAGGAAAAGGGGGGAAA
>WYDI02029345.1:0-48294 GCA_009867235.2 Psittacus erithacus | reverse complement strand
TGCCGCAATAAAGAACACCTGCTTGTCAACTTGAAAACTTCGTTGGCGAGTTTGTTCCTGGAGTTTTCTCTGAATCAGTAATCAAAGAGGGGAGATCCCACAGTCATAAAAGCCAACCCTCCATTTTCAGCACCAGCTGTGCAAACAATAGTTGACCTACAGGATCCATCCTTTCCTCCAGTCATACCCCCTCACCAGCAGGATTGAGAAGCAACCCCTGGGCACCTATGTCCTTGACTTGTCCTACAGCAATGTAGTCATGCTTGATACGCTCCATGTGTCCCCTAGCATTATCCTTGGTGACCACATGGAAGAGCAACAGGGAGTAAAAGTCATTCAACAGAAAAGTAATTTTGAAAAGTCATTCAACATTTTGAGAAAAGCCATTCAACAGGGAGTAAAAGTCATTCACTCATTCAAGACTCAGCATGCTCTCTACATGGTCCCAGATCTCCACCACCACCACCCCCCTGCCCCCCAACAAGTCTCCCCAGGCAGCACACTGGGGCAGCAAATTGGAGCTTCCCTCTCCCACCGAAGGGAGTCTCCAACTACCATCCCTCTTCACTTCCTCCTGCATGGAGCTTCCCTCTCCCACAGCAGGGAGCCTCCAACTACCATCCCTCTTCACTTCCTTCTGCACTTCCTCCTGTGCCAGCTCACTTTTTGCTGATGAGAGCTTCCAACCTCTCAGCTGCTGCCAGAGCACTAAAACTATTCTGTAGCTGCAGATGTCACACCTGTCTCTGGTACTTCCTCTAGTTATCCACAGCCTTTCAAAGCTACCTTTTGTTCTGGCTTTATGCAGTACCCAGGAGGACCCACATCTGTTTCCTGTGTGCTATGATAAACCAAACCAAACTAATGATCGTTCGGTATTACTCCAATGTAGTATTGATAAAGAGTGAGAGTTAAGTGACAGGTTATTTCAGGTCCCATGCTGCCTCTTTGGTTCTTCAGCACTATGGTAACTCTTACATACATAGACACATATAGAGAGATTTATGTTAAACTTGTATTAAATCAAGCTAGATATTGAATCACAAACTCTTGGCTTTCAAACTGCTCAGTTTAATGAATGGACTCAGCATAAGGCATTTGAAGGCATCTCTTCAATGACATTACAATTTTCTGCTGGAACTTACAATCTCTTTGCAACAGAGAAGCCAATGAAAACTTTGAGTTTTACAGCAGTAAGAACATTTTGTTGTGACATCTTCATCACTGGCTGAAATATGGATGACATTTGGCCACTACAACATCAGTTTAAAACAGTGTGAAGATATGAATAAAACAACAACAAAGAAAAAATACCTCCATCTCCAAGCAGAACTTTCTTCAAAATCTTAAAAATAGAGATCTACACTTCTAAAAGCAGCTAGGCATTTTGATGTTTGATTTGACACACAGGCTCAGGTCTTCACAGCACTGAAGTTCAGTAATCTGTAAAAAACCAAGATCTGCTCTAAGGATGGATGAGACACCACACAGGGAGCTCCTCAACCACTAGTCACTTTGAGGGAAAGGCAGTAAAAGGGAGAAGCAAAAATCAACACATTAACTTCAGTAAATTCAGCAACATAGGTACATATATTTTATTCATTTTTTTTCCTCTTTCGCTCTTCTACTTATTTCTCCTACATCTTTTTCCTTCATTTCTTACAGTTTCTATCTCTGTGTTGCTGAACTTCTCTCTCCAGTTCCCTTCAGGAATTTTTAAGCTGCTATTATATGTCTCCTTTTTCATTCCCTGTGTCTGTGCTTCTTCCTTTTCATGTTTTTGATGCCTTTCCTTCTGGCACTAACCACTGTAGGCTCATCTCTCCAGAAACCACTCTTTTTTTGCCCATTTATATAGCCTATACCTAGTCCATCTCCCAGTTAGTATCTTACCATCTTATTCCTTACACAGAAGAGGGTGTGTGAATGGAAACGGCCTGATGCGTATAGAAGCTGAAGCCAGATTACTTCCTGATCTTCTCTGTCTTGTGTCTTTTCTGCCACCCCTTCTCTCATGATACCTGCCTATTCTGCTGCAAAACAGGCAGTATAGCAGTGAGAAGAGCACCACTTGTCTCTAGCAGCTGTCTTGAGGAATGAAGGGACATTTAAATTCCCAAAGAAAACCAACAGATCCCATACATTTCAACACCTAAATCAATTTGAATAAACTGCTTTGGTTTAAAGCTGTTCTTTCTCCATGGAATTGAATAAAGTGGTGTAGATCAGGATCTCTGAAAACTTCCACCAGAAGCCTCGGGTACACAAGCTTTAAAGTTATGCCAACATCTTACAACTCTGAGGCATTCTTTACTTCTATTTTCTGTGGTGTGGCTAAAATTTTCTTGGTTTAAGTACATATCAGAAGTGACTGCGGTTCATACCTGGCACTGATTAAGCCTACTCTATAACCAAACTATTCCTGCAACTCGTAACTCTATACTAAAGCATGGCAGCAGGCTGTGCTGGTAAAACACTTCTTGTACTAGCGGTAACTTAACTCATGCTGCTATTGTAACTAAGATGCACTACCCCCAGAGCTTACAAGACCAAGGTAGGGAGAAAAACCTGCTAGTCATGCAGCTAGCTGTATGTTTAAACAACTAGCCCCTGAGAACATAGGAAGCAGCTTAATTTAATGGCAAAATATGCTGGTTCATATATTCTGCAAGCTCATGGCACTAATGATATTCCTCTTACAAAGCTAATGAGCTGTTTCCTTAGCACTGGAAGCTTTCGCTTTCCACTACAAAGTCAATACATTCCACTAAAAGAGAGAAGGTGAGCACACTGAGACTATGCTAAAATCTGCCAGCTTACAAGGAACAGGTCTGCTCCACAAAAGCCACACTCCACAGACTGTAAAGAAAGAAACAGATGCTCCAGAGCACCAGCTGACCATTGCAAGCAAACGGCAGAATGCCTGAAATGGTGCCTAGAACAACCTCTTTTCAGTAGGTGTGTTGGAGAAGGGCTTTTCCAAACATTTGAATTTATTAAGATTGGACATTAGGAAAGGCATGTAAGGTTCATTATATACATGAAAACAACACTTACCACCTACCAGTAGGAAACAAGTGATTATCCTAGACATTTACAAAAGGTTTCAGAAAATGAATGTGGCTCAACAGCCAGCACTCCTAAACATGTTTCTTAAGCAAAGATTTAAAGACTGTTAGCTACTTACTAAACGAAGTGGTGGATTAGCTCTGTGGAAAGGTGCCCAGAGGTGATTACTACAAGACCACGTAATGCAGTCCTGTGAGATGTCTATGAATTATAAAATAATATTACCCTGCAATTTTAAATGAAGGTGTTATAGTGAAAGCTTCTTATTGTTGACTCTTACTTTTCATTCCTGTATGCCTTGAGTAGAATTGAGGCTGTAAAAGTAAACTGTTTCTGTTCTGTTGCACTGGATACAGGCTTCCAATGGAGAAATTCTTTTTCACGTTCCAAATTCCTTCCAGAGCCTCTGTTAATAATTTGCCACAATAATAATGTTATTACTGATTACTTCAACTTGTTCTAGAATTAATGTAACCTTTGGTCTATACAGTAATGAGAAACAGTTAAGCAGAACACTATAATCTTCCACAGTTAATGAAAAGAGATTGACATCTTCAGAGAGCAATTCAGATTGCTGAAGGTATATGATGCTCTCTACTGTCTGTAGAACAGCTTAAGACTACTAAACTAGCAACTGAAACAGGATGCAGCTGATCTATAAGAAAAAGCAGTAATACCATCGATGCATCCAGTATGATTTACTGGTCAAACTGGAATACCAAATGCCTTCATCAAAAGACAGGAGAAAAACAACAAAAAAACCACCCACCTCCCAAAGAAAACTAACAAAAAACCCTCAAAACAAAACCAACATCACTAAAATGAAACAGAAAAGCTAATTTATTTTGTGGAAAGGTTACAATTCACTAACCATCTAATTTTGTAAAACAATACACTTACGAATGATCTAAGATGTGTAAATAATTAACCATCCAACCTGACATCTGCTGTTTATCCAAGCCTAGGCCACTTCGGTAGCATCTCTGATTTTCCAGATATATACAGATTAAAAGGAATTTGCTGAATAATCTGTACACCAGCATCTATTTATCTTATTATATATAGCATTGTTATGCTGCGCATATAACATGATGCTATAAATACCATTTATATACTGATCATATTATACATTCAGATCATACATTCCTGTTATGAATATTTTTCTATAGTGTTTCTATATTATCTTTAGTACTTTAAGCCTTTGTGACATCCATGAGAACATACATGGTAGCATCCAGCAACGCCATAAGGAGGATTACCTGCCACTGGATGTTTAACACAGCACGCTTCTTTCTGAATATAAAGCTCTTCTTCAAGTAGCTCTTTAACTCTCCTAGATGGTTCAACATACACAGATTTCTTCCCTGTTAGCAAAACATATTACAAAAGAACCAGTTATTTTAAATCCCCTGAATGCTGACATGCTTTATTGAATGCCATTTTTTTTTTGCTGCTTTACTTGTCTTTAATACACTTTTAAGACAAGTTGTTTACAAAATGCATGGCCGGGCTCCCTGACATGAAGCAGTACGAGGTGGTGGTGGGTAGAATTAGCAGGGGGTGAGGTGGCTCTCCAAGGCCACCCCAAGGAGACATGGCCAATGTGCCTGCCCATGACGAAGAGCCGAAAGCACGGCCAAGCACAGAGGTCTTCCGGGAGATGTTCTGCTGAAAGAGATCTCCATGGAGCTATAGAGGGACTAGGGCTCCTCATGCCGGCAGGGTGCTGCCGTGGCGCGGTGCACGGTGCTGGGGGAGGCAAGGGACCACCGCGCAAGGTGGCCACGGGGGATCAGTGGGGAGCTCCTCCGCAATGGACGTGCCGGAGATGCGGGGGGAAGGCCGCAAAGGACGGGCCATCGGTAGGGGAGGCGAACCCCGCCGCCAAGCCGGGGCCCCGCCGCGCTCACAGGCCTGCCAGCCTCCCGCCGCCTGGCCGCGGACATCGCTGCCCGCCTCCTCGGCCGCCGCCGGCGGCAGCTCCCTGGTCGCAGCCCTCATGGCCGCAGCCGCCCGGGCAGGGAGAAGCCGGGCGGACCGGTTACCGCAGCAGCTCGAGCGGCCCAGCGCACAGCCTCTCTGCCGGCTGCAGCGAGCGCGGCTGGAGCGGCGGCCGTACCCGCGCCCGCCGGGCGGTGCCGCTCGCCACCATGTTGGGGCTGGGCCTCGGCTGAGGCGGGCTTGTCTGGAGAACGGAGCCCGCTTCCTGGAGCAGCCTGGGGCTGAGCGTTAGGTTCGCTGTTTCCCGTCATAGCGGGGCTGTTTTATCCCGTCCACAGGCGGTTAACAACGGGGGCCCAGGGGACAGCAGGCCAGCTGGGGGCACAGGGTGAGTGACAGCTCCAGGCGCCATCCGAAGCTCCTCGGCTGAATCAGACACCATGCTCGGAGGTGGGCACGGGTATCGCTAACACTCTGTATCCCTGTGGGGTGCCACCACGGGCCTGCACTCTAAAAGGGTGTCTTGTTCTCACCTGAAGCAGTGGTGGCTTGATGGAAATAAAAGACCGTATAGCCCAGTTTAACTGGGAGGAGGATGTAGATCTACTCAGAAGTACTAGCTTGGTTTTAATAACACTTTTCACAAAATGAAAGTGTTACTAAACATCTTGAGATACTGTTTATAGGACTGAAGTAGATTTGACTCCTTGTTTTGCAGCTGTTCTGAGAAAGAAAAGCAGCCAGCACTTAGTCAACCGGTACTGCTGCCACAGAGCTGTTCTGCTCGCTGGGCTGGAATCTTCATCCGGCGGTAGGTTCCTTGAAACCAAGACTTTGCATACAGTAGTGAGAGTTTGTGAGATATAATCCAAGTCCTAAGAAACAAACCACCAACCCACCCCCAGCACCTTGAGTTTGGTAAAGTGACAGCAGCCAAATCAGTCAGAACTTCTGGAAGCCCAACTCAGATGTGAACGCCTTGGATGAGAAATACAGGCGATCAGAAATTTAAAGTGTCAAATAAGAAAATAGTCTGGAAATTAAAGAATTCTGGTGGAAAATATCAGTAACGTTTTTAAATATTTACAAATATTTGAGCAGGGATGAGGGATTCTCCTTGGGGATTCAGAAGTGGAGGGGTGGCCATGAGGAGTGAGGGGAGATCGTGAGGAGAGAGCAGGGGTGGCCATGAAAGATCATGAGGGGAGAGGGTGGAGCGGTCATGAGGCGTGAGGGGAGATCATAAGGGGACAGGAGAGGCAGGCATGATGGATGAAGGGAGACTGAGGGGACAGCAGGGGTGGCCATAAGGGAAGATCATGAGGGGAGAGATGGGGCAGTTACGAGTGGAGATCATGAGGGGATGAGAGGGGAGGCCATGAAGGGAAAGCATAAATGGAGGGGCATTTGTGAAAGGCCATGAGGAGAAATCTTCAGGGAAAGGAGAGGCAGCCATGAGGGGAAACTGTGAGGGGTGAAGTGGGGCATTCATGGAGGGCACAGGAGGGGCAACCATGATGGGTGGGGGGAGATCGTGATGGGAGAGCAGGGGCAGCCATGAGGGGGGATCATGAGAGGAGAGGTGGAGTGGCCATGAGAGAAGAGCATGAGGTGAGAACAGGAGTAGCCATGGGCTGTGAGGAGTGGCCATGAAGGGAAATGAGAGATGGCCATGGGGGTTAGAGGCGGCAGCTATATAGTGTGGGGCCACTGAGGAGGCAGATGAGGGGTGGCTGTGACTGATGATCGTGAGCAGCAGGCATGAAGGGAGATCACTTTGCTGTTAATGACATGGTTTAGTGGTGGGCTTGAAGGTCCTGGGGTAAAGGCTGGGCTCCATGATCTTGAACGTATTTTCCAACATAGCTGATTCTATGAAGTATGTCCTGCACTTAGTTGCAACCAGTCAGACACAACAGTATGTTGGCTGTTTATCTGTGCAAGGCTGAAGTTGATTTGTTCTAATTAATGACACAATCATAACATTGAAACTTCCCAATTTAATTCACAAACAAAAAACAAACAGGATCTTCATAGAAAGTCACTTCCTTGGAAAGTATCAGGAAAAATAAAACCCCAACAAAATTCCTTTGTCATCCTGTGATTAATGATTTTGATTTATGAACAGGCAATAGCATTGATAATTGTGCTTTCAGTCAAAAATATGACAACTCCTTACGATTAAATATTTTATTTTATAAGAAGCCTTACACCAAGATCACCGAACATTTTGTGTATCACCCAAATAAGTTACACTCATTCTGAGCTTTCATGCAGTGCTAAAAAAGTTAAATTTCTCAAAAAAATAATTTTCAAGTTGAGTTGTCCCGAACTCTGCATTACCAAGCCAGAATTCTTTCACATCAAGTAAATATTCCAGTTTCCTCTCCTGCTTTAATAGTACAGACCAATTACAAAGGCCCTTCCCAGTATGCACTAATTAAATGGAAACTCACCGGAATTACCAAGATTTTCTTAATTCCTTGAGTGACAGCAGAAATACTTCTGAGTATGAGCGAGACCACTGTGCAGAGCTGCAAGAAGTGACATTTTGCCTGAGAAGAATACTAAAGTATGCTAAATGAAAACCTCATTGCAAAGGGACAGACCACCAGGGATGAGCATGCAGGACACAAACAGAAGGCAGCAAACATCCCATTTTCACAAGCGTCACCACAACTTTTAAGGGCACACAGCATTTATGCAGTCTTCTACTATTTCAAAAAGATAGTGATATATATCAGTCCTCCTGGCAATGTCAAGGGCTGTTTCATCCAAGTTGTTCTTCAGGTCTGGCTTCACGTAACGATTCATCAGCAGGAGTTGAAGGGTTTCCCTGCTGTTCTTGTTTCCTGCAGCAATGTGCAATGGTGTCAGCAAACCATTTGTCTGTGCGTTGATGTCCGCACCCTGCTGAAGTAAGAACGCTGCCACATTGGTGTTGTTCCACTTACAGGCGCTGTGTAGGGGTGTCCAGCCGTCCACTGTCTGCGCATGAACGTCTGCCCCGTGGGCCACCAGCTCATGTGCCATGTCCAGGTGTCCACTGTAGGCAGCACGATGGAGAGGAGTGTACTGGTCTTCATCACGAGCGTTGACTGGAGCCAGCTTTTCTGTAAGGAGCCTCTTCACTGTGCTCAGCTGTTTGAAGAAAACAGGCGAATTAGTATGAAACTCTGCCAGCAAGATGCACAGCTTTTACTGTGCCAGCGTTTTACAGAAAAGCAATTTCTGTCAGTCTCAAAAAATCTTAAAGTGCAATGAGAAGGCTCTGGGGAGACCTGAGGGCAGTCTTTCAATACATAAAGGGGCCTGTACGAAATCTGGAGGGGGACTTTTTACAAGCAGGTAGTGACAGGACAAGGGAGAATGGCTTTTCGCTGAAAGAAGGTAGATTTAGATTAGCTATTAGGAAGAAATTCTTCAGTGAGGGTGGTAAGACACTGGCACAGGTTGCCCAGAGAAGCTGTGGCTGCCCTATCCCTGGCAGTGTTCAAGGTCAGGTTGGATGGGGTTTGGAGCAACCTGCTCTAGTGGAAGATGTCCCTGCCCATGGCAGGGGTCTGGAACTGAATGAGCTTTAAGGTCCCTTCCAACCCAAAATGGTCTATGGCTCTATGTTAGAAATTTTAAAATGAAACCAATTATTGTTGCTGGGTTTTTGTTGGTTTTGTTTTGAGGGTTTTTATTGCTTGTTTGTTTTTAAAGAAATAGAACATAAGCATTAGTTGTGATGCCTTAAGAGTACCTTTAACTTACACCTTCTCCCCATTTACTCTGAGGACATACGTACCTCCACAGAAGTGTAGATGGAGCTTGTGTGCATGTAAGAAAGGCAATGAATAAAAATAAATGTACATAAAGGCATAATAACCTAACAAGAATCCTGGGCATTTCTCCCTCACTCCCACGAGTAAAAAGCTTTATTTTCCATAAAAATATAGAAAACAGTCACCCATTATGTCCATATGGATTTTAGAAACTAGAAGTTCAGAGACACCGTCTCCACTCCAGCAGAAGGCTGACTTGCCATGAAGAGCCTGGCACGCTTTCAGTTTATAGAAGCTTAAGAAAAGTGCTACTGCTTTCACTCTGAGCAGCAGTCAAAGCTTTTGTTCCCAAAGCTTTTGATCCAGACATATTTTATCGAGCAGGGGCTACAAAGGGAGATGTTTTACATAGAGTGGCTTGCAAAACTGGATCTAAATAGTTCAAAGGGATAAAGGAAAGTGTAGGTGCATTTTTGTCTGTGGATGAAAAAGCAAATACACTCAACATTCTTGTCAGGTGTTCATACAAACTGAATTAAATGCCTTACCCGATTGTTTTCAGCTGCCCAGAGTAGCAACTTCTCTGGATGTTTTTCCATCTTTTTTTCCTGCATTTCATACCATTCCTCACTTCTTTCTTGCTCATCATCGTCATCATCCGACTGTCCTGACCAACAGCTCTGAGTTCCTACAGGAATCAAATGCCTGTGTGTCTCCAGCAGTTCGAGCTGGTTAAAATTCTCCATAAAGGCTTCGAACTCATCACTGTCATCATCATCATCATCTTCGATTTGTCTCTCTTTGCTCATTTCTACTTAGTGCTTGTAAGCAGCCAACATCCAGCAGTATTTGTAACAACTTCTGTTATCCCAGCGCTGGTTGTCGATTCAAACACCTGATGGACGATGCAGAAATGAGCAACGCCACTACCAGCAACGCTCAGGAGCAGGATCAGTTCCTCTACTCACCCGCATCCAGGACAGAGAACGCCACCACCTCACCGACAAACGACCCCCACATTCAGACACACTCTGGTCACTCCAAACTCATACACAAAAGTGGGGAGAGCAGGCCAGGCTGCACAGCGGGCTTCCGCTCCGCCTGCCCAGCGGCCCCCACTGCCCTCTCCGCCCCGCTGCGGGGGCCGAGCCACCCCAGGAGGGCCTCAACACCCAGCCCTGCGTCCACCATAAGCCCTCGCCGAGGCTGGGGCCGAGCCCTGCCCTCCGCATCTCCGTACGTGTCTCCCATCCACACTCGTTCCCCGCCCGGCCCTGCTTAGCTTCGATCGCGGCCCATCGCCTGAGCGAACGCACCTGCAGCCTCCACCGACACAGCGCTCCGAAAACTCCACTCGCCCGCCCCCAGCCCCACGAGTCCCTCCGGGCCACGCCGGCTGGCGGCCCTGACGCCACCGGACGTGACGTCCCGCCAGCTGGTTTCGGGATTGGCCTTCGCGGCGGCGGCGCGGGAGAGGAGGTGTGTGGGATGCGCTTTAACGGGGGCGCCGTGGAAGCGGTGCTCGGTGGCCGATGGCTGTGTTAGGCCCGGAGGTGAGGGGTGGGCCAGGTGGGGTCCCGGCTTGTGGCGGGGGGGGGGTGCGGGTATCGCCCGCTGAGCAGGGCAGCGCTTCGTGCGCTGTTTTGTGTCCTGCGCTCCTGAGCCGCCGTCACTGCCGTGTGTCGATGGCGAACCCCATGACGGTCGTGATCGAGCCTGTGCTCGCCCTCCCTGCCTGCTGCCCAGTCACGGCTTTGCGGCCGTTCTCGGAAGGTTGCCTGTTCCTTGCATGTTTCCTGGCGGCCTTGCTTCTGGGGGGCGGTGTGAGGGGCAGCGCTCAGGGGCCGGGTGGTCGGTGTGAGAGGGATGGCGGCGCTCCGCGGGTGCCATGTGTCTTGTGCGGTAGGGGACGGCTAAACTAAGCACGAGCCTCCTTTACCTTGAGTTCTTGTGTAACGGTAATTCCGAGCCAAAGACTGGATAACTGATCGCTCAGCTCATCATGCCCTTTGTTTTTGTTTCTTAGGCTCTTTCTAGCATCTGTAAAGGTGGAAGCTTGCTTTCTGACCTGACTTACTAAGCATTGACCTGATCCTTTTCGTGAAGAGTCTTGGTACAAAGATGAGTACCATCAACTCACAGTAAGCTCATGTTGTCTGCAGCTCTGACATATAAATAGAAAGTTTTCTGTATATTTGGAATGAGATTTGTGTTTTCACCCAGGTCCTTATGATCATCATACTTGCTTTCATATAAAAGTAGTTTGCTAGTGCAAAGACAGAAACTGAATGTTCACCGAGGCTTTTTAAGGACAGGAAGCATGCAAAGGGTTTCTTAGGCTTTGTTAGACACTTCAGAGAGATGGTTGCAGCTCTTTGAAAGTGGGATGATTGGGGTAACTGAATCTGGTTGGTTTGCTGAAGTGCTGTTTGCAATGAAAGTAGTGAAATGTTTTGAGAATGTTACGGGACTGTTATTTTGATAGAGTTTTATCAAAAATCTGTGTGTTTAATGCTTTTGAGCAGAACAACTTCTCTTACTAAAGTCTGGGTTGAAATTCATTGCTTTCTAACACAAATTTTCTTGTCTTACTCAGGGATGATGAAGATACCTTTAAAATACTTATTGCTACTGATATTCATCTTGGCTATATGGAGAAAGACCCAGTGCGTGGAAATGACACGTTTGTGACTTTCAATGAAATTCTGGACCATGCTCAAAAAAATGAAGTGAGTACTGCTTTGATAGCGAGACAGTGGAAAACATATTCCAATCTGCTAGAACCTATAAAGCTTTGTCCTGGTGTGTGATTTTTAGTAATAGTTTGGTAATTTAATTTGCTATCGATTGCAACCCATTACGTTTCTGTTGCAGTAAAAGGATTGCCTATTCCTCTGCGAGAGCTTTCTTAATGAATTATAACCCTGTTTGCATGAATGGTGTTCTCAGATTGCCCTGGGGAATGCTAGGAACCAGGAGTGCCACCAGTAGGGTGGACAAACAGGGTGTGATGCAGCAGTTCATGCAGGAAAGAGCTGAAGCTCTGCAGCTTGACCAGGGGGTGATGGTGTCCACCTGGCAGAAAGCAATGGACTCTCCAATCTCTGCACCCACCATGACTGGTGCAGCTGCACAGGCAGAGCTCTGGTGGGAACACGCTGCCACTCAGGTGTCCAGCTGCAGGCTTTGCCCTGCTGTTGTGCCAGTGTGGAATGGCAGCAGTGCGCAGAGCTGTTGGGGGTGTGCCCGTGGAGAGGAACCCCTCTGCTTAGGGACAGAGCTCTGGGAGGAGCTGAGTAGGGTGAGGAGTATCAGGGAGTGTGAGAATGGGACAGACTGCTGGAATCGCACCCTGGCGTGCCCTGAAACAGGCTCAATAGGCAGACAGGATGCATGACATGGAGAATTCCCTGTCCTCTCTCCTTCTGGCTGAACATAATGACTTAAGGGATGGGGGCAATAGCAACATAGAATAGTTAGGGTTGGAAAGCACCATCTAGTTCTTTCTAGTTGGAAAGATCATCTAGTTCCAGCCCCTCTGCCATGGGCAGGGACACCTCACGCTAAACCATGTCACTCAAACTAAACCATGTCACCCATGTGACATGCACAGCTGGTGCATCTCTTGTGCCTACTCTACCTTCCTGAGTGCTCTTCCACAATAAGTGTGAGGCTCTGCAAGTGGAATGCAACAGTAATGAGGACGTTAGTTCATCTGGCTTGGAGGTGTCACCAAGGTTAAGCTGGCTTCCACCCTGCATCAAAACTGCTTCCATAAAGAAAAAAGGTGGGTCATTGTCACAGGAGACTCCCTCCTGACAGGAACAGGAGTCCGAGTGTGCTTACTGGACCCAGTTCTTGGGAAACTGGGGAAAAGGAGGCTTAGGGGAAACCTTACTGCTCTCTACAAGTACCTGAAAGGGGGTTGTAGTGAGGTGTCAGTCTCTTCTTTCAAGTAACAAGCAACAGGACAAGAGGAAATGATCTCAAGTTGCACTAGGGGAAGTTTAGGTTAGATATTAGGAAGAATTTCTTGACTGAAAAGGTTGTCAGGCATTGGAACAGGCTCCCCAGGGAAGTGGTTGAGTCTCCATCCCTGGAGGTATTTAAAAGACAGATGTAGATGTGGCATCTAGGGGTGGACTTGACAGTGTTAGGGTAATGGTTGGACTTGATAATCTTAAAGGTCTTTCCAACCTAAATGATTCTATGGTTCTATTTTAAAGGATTTAGAGTTTCTGAGTTAAAATATTTGTAATTTTGATGACGATGGGTTTTGTTTGTTTGTTTTCTAATGTTTTTTCCAAAAGCTAAATATATATGCAGTCACTGCAACTAGTACCTTCTCAAAGTAATGTGGCAAATCCAGAGGAGGGTCATGAGGATGATAAGGGGGCTCGGGCACCTCCTGTATGAAGACAGGCTGAGAAAGTTTGGGCTGAACGCCTGGAGAAGAGAAGGCTGCATGGAGACCTCATAGCAGCCTTCCAGTATCTGAAGGGGGACTATAAGGACGCTGGGGAGGAACTCTTCATTAGGGACTGTAGTGATAGGACAAGGAGTAATGGGTTCAAACTTAAACAGGGGAATTTTAGGTCAGATAAAAGGAAGAAATTCTTTACTGTGAGGGTGGTGAGGCACTGGAATGGGTTGCCCAGGGAAGTTGTGAATGCTTCATCTGTGGCGGTGTTCAAGGCCAGGTTGGACAGAGCCTTGGGTGACATGGTTTAGTGCAAGGTGTCCTTGTCCGTTGGAGAGGGGTTTGGAACTAGATGATCTTAAGGTCTTTTCCAGCCCTGTCTGTTCTATAATTAGCTGCTGATTTCTTCTCACTAGGTACCACAGCAATGGAAAGGTAATGTATGTCTTCGTGCCCGTCAAAGCAGGTGTTCAGGAGCCAATCCAGAGACCCTTATTAAAACATTTCACTGGTTTTTGGTTTTGTTTTTAGTACTGTCAGTTGTTTTCTCTTGTAGCTCTTCATAAATTGGTCTCTTTGGGTTTTGTTTTGTTGTAATGAATTATTTAAGTTAGTGTTTGTTTCATGAGGAAATGTAATACCGTGTCTGCAACTACCACTTTGTTCTACCTAAAAGTCCAGATATGAGGAGATACGTGGAACTTCTTAGACAAAATAATTTAAACTACTTGCTTAGAAGTCTTTCAAGGCAATACAGAATGTTGTATTAAAATAATAATGCTTTTTGTTACGTACAGGTGGACTTTATTTTATTAGGTGGGGACCTTTTCCATGACAACAAACCTTCCAGGAAAACAGTACATGCTTGTTTGGAGTCACTGAGAAAATACTGCATGGGGGATCGTCCTGTTCAGTTTGAAATACTGAGTGATCAGGCAGTTAATTTTTATAATAGCATGTAAGTATCTTTTGTAAACTTTGTGAGGTTTGGTTTGCATCCCTCATGAACATGTTGTGGTTTTTGTGATTTAAATCACCTGTGTCTGGAACCATGATGTTTTAGGCCTGTTTGTTTGGAACAGCACACAGAATGACTTCACCTATTGTCTTTTGTAATCTAAGGCTATAAAGGAACAGACACCATTTTCTGAGAAACCCGTGAGCGTGTTGTGACATTGGATACATTTATGTAATGTAACGTTTCTATCCTGCAAGTGCAGTGCAAGGAAACCGATTTCTGTGAATCACTGTAGTAAATCAGCAGAGTTCTTTGTGTGTAAACACCGGTTGCACAGCCCAGTCCGCAGTTCTTGCATGTACCACACTGCATGTTGTACAATTTTTTTTCACAGGCTTGCTCTAAAAAAATAGCATCTTTTATTACCCTGTTCCCAGTGGGAAGTGCTGTTCCAGGCCATGAGTATGAATGTTCTAATGCTGTGCAGCTGAAACTTATTTATAGCCACTTAATGCTTATTTGTGCTGCTGTTGTGATGTAGTTGTGATGACATTTGTTTGAACAGAATACTGGGAGCTGTCCCCAAATTTGCAGATAGAGTTTAACTTCTTTGTATTTTTTTTTTCCTTGTGCAGGTTTCCATGGGTGAATTATCAGGATGCAAATCTCAACATTTCTATTCCAGTGTTCAGTATTCATGGCAATCATGATGATCCCACAGGGGTAATTATTATCATAATTGTACTCTACTGTTATATTGCAAAAATAATATTCTAGAAATAGAGATGTGAAAAAACACAGTTCTTGGAGAACCACCTGATTTTAATCATTTGCTCTGCTCTACAGATAAATACTTTGTTGTCACTAATTAACAGAATTGCTAAAGACATACAAGTCAAGTATGACATGAAAAAAAAAGAATGGAAAGTGGTTAAGGGAACCATATGAATTCTATCCCTGGCAGTGTTCAAGGCCAGGTTGGATGGGGCTTGGAGCAACCTGGTCTAGTAGAAGGTGTCCCTGCCTGTGGCAGGGGCTTGGAACTGGAGGAGCTATAGTTGTTTGGAGTTTTTTTGTTTTGTTTTGTTTTTCTGAATGATTTAATGTTTAATTTCAAGTTGTTCAAATGAAGTGAGACTTTTAAGGAAAAGGGATTTGCTTTTCTATCTCAGTACTGAAAAAAAAAAGCCAGTATATGTGGTGGGGTTTTCAACTGCAGAACTTGCTTAAGGAAAGATATTCTCTCCCTTTTGAGACTATTTCATTTAGACTTTGAAGACTAAGTGTTCTGTTCAAAGCTTTTATATTGTTTCTTGGTATTTTCTGCAGGCGGATGCACTGTGTGCATTGGATATTGTAAGCTGTGCAGGATTGCTGAATCACTTTGGACGTTCAGCTTCCGTGGAAAAAATAGATATTAGTCCCATTTTGCTGCGTAAGGGTAGAACAAAAATTGCCCTGTATGGCTTGGGTAAGTGTCAGCCTGCCAGACTGTGGCCAGACTGTTCATGTATCTCTGGAGTTCAGCAGGTCTAAAATAGATTGGAAAAAACATACAGCATTGCAACAAGCATGAAGGTCTAAGTAATGCTAAATGAAAGCATATCAGCTCTGTGACAGTGTTAGCGTTCTCCTCCTGCTGCATTGACGCTGGTTGACAGGTTTTCCTTCTTTGTGTTTGTCATTGGTTGTTTTCTTTTTTTAATAATTTAAATCATTCAATAACTTCTATATTTCTATTGGTCTTAAGTGAGCACTGCTTAAGTTAGCCAGAGGTAGTGCATGTGTGTTGAGTCAGGTAGTCACACCTTTAAATTCTCACTGTTGCATTAATCTTACTTCCTCCTGCTTAAGTAAAACGTAAGCACTGTGTGTTCACCTGCCATTTTGGTTATATTTAAAAACATAAATTGCTTGAGCAGAAACCTGATGTCTGACTTGTCTGTCTGAAGTGGTGTATAAGTCAATGTGTCACAGGTAACATACAAAGAGTTTCATATTTTAAAAGTGTTCTGTGGTGGTTTTCAACTTCAGTTTGTGCCTTTCTGTTTTCTCCTCCACCTTCCCCTCTACCCTCACTTCTTAACTCAAATGGTTATGTTTGACTGCTTTCTGTCTAGAGAACTTCACTATTAAGATCTTATTTTTCCCCCTTATTTTATGTCTAGTAATACCTATTTCTAAGCAACTTTTGTAGCTATTAAAGTTAAGTCCTAGTTAGCCATGATTTCATCTGTTTAATGAGATACTCTAAAAGTTTGCTGGATGTTCTAAGGATTAGTAGTGAGGGTGCTGATACCAAAGTATAAAGGTTTTCAAAAGCGTTTGAATTTTAGTATCCAAAATCATTACTGGGAAATGCAGCAGCTTTCTAAAGCACAGGTGTTGCTGCATGAAAATCTTTGAGATGTTTCTTTGAGTTTGTGTGAGGATTATATACCCTCTTGACTTTCTCTGGTTTAGAGAGCGCTTGTTCTCAGACAACATGTGTAAACTCCATATGGTATTTTGTTGAGATGCGTCATCAGCCCTGGGTATGGATGGTTTGTTTGGGGTTTTTTCTTTGTTAAAAATGTCAAGGAAATAATTAATTCAGAAGTACTGCTGTGTGGGAAAGCACAGACTTTGCATAATTCATGACTTGTTTGATAGAGAATTTCAAATTATGTTTAAGAAATCCATCTCTACTCAGTATTATGTGGTTTTAGACTCCACTGTACAACCAAATATACTTCTTACTCTGTCAACAAGAAACAAACCGCCTCTTGTATGATTTTTTTTATTCTGTCCAGTCAGTTGTTCAGCACAGAATGCTGGCAAGAGGTCTCAAACCAGATGTAGGTAATGAAACTCCTTTTAGCAGTTGTTTAAAGATAGATTTTATGTTCAAATGTCTTATGTTTAGAAGTCTGTCTAGTAAAATAGCCAAGTTATACTTTGATCTATTTAGATTCATAATTAGGCTCATGGTCATGAAAGTGAAGATCTGATCTTGGCACCAAGTTGTGTTCTTTATGCTCTTTTTAATCGAGCTGCTAACAAAGATGCTATCAGATAGTTAGTTTACCACACAAAGATGATTTTGTGTTTTGTTTTGTCCACTCCAGGGGCTATTCCAGATGAGAGGTTGTATCGTATGTTTGTTAATAAACAAGTAACCATGCTGAGACCAAAAGAAGATGAAGATAGTTGGTTTAACTTGTTTGTGATTCATCAAAATAGGTAACAGTATTGAATGTGAATTAGAGTGACTTCTGAACTTACTGTGTTACTAGTTGCTAGTTTTTGTGAGTAGCTTGTTTCTTTGGATTTTCCCAAATGCAAGCATTGTTTTACAGCTCTTTACAAAAGAATCATAAAGGAAAAGTGTTGGAATAAATGAATTTAAGAATTTTGGCAAATCTCTTCCCAAACTTTAAAGTTGGGGGGAGTGGAAGGTTTGTAGTGTCATATGTATATAATGAAGTCTTATCTTAGAGCTGAGAGCATTAAACTTCATATTGTGTTTTCTGTCCTTGTTTGGACTATGATTTGAGGACTACCGTGTCTTCCCTTACACTGCTAGACTTTACAGTTTGAATCCAGGATAGGTGGCATGTGCTCTTTCTGCCTACACACTTCCATCAGTGGTAGTAGGAACAGGCAGAGTTATTTTCCAAATCCATTCTTACAGTTTTTCCTCAAGGAGTGCATTCCTCCTGGGAGAGTAGCAGAGTGGCAGGAGTAAACAAATACGGCTCAGATAACCCTGAGTACTGATCTCTGTCCAGTAGGTTAATGGAGCTCACTATTTTTCCATCTCCTCTGCCTTCTGGAAAGGGAACAGTGGGCGATGGCTCCCATATCTGTTTGATTCAGTGTTTTTTACCCCACCGTTAAAAAAGCCATGAGGTTCTATAAAAGCATTCATAGGAAAAAAAACCCTAAAGCCTTGCAAGTCAATAAGAAAAAGAGGGAGATCTGAATAAAAGGGAGTAGAAAAGAATGAGCTCTTTAAGTTTAGCTAAACACTTTAAACAATTGTGTGAGGAATAAATGTGAAGAGTAGCTGATGTGACATGTACTTCAGGTGTTTTTGCTGGAGTTTCTGGATCAGTTTAGATCTCCCTGAGTTTGTCTCCTCCTTCACTCCTCCCTTGCTCACTTGCTGCACATTCTAATTATTTTTCCTTTTTCTTGAACAGGAGCAAACATGGAGCTACCAACTACATCCCAGAGCAGTTTTTAGATGACTTTATTAATCTTGTTGTGTGGGGTCATGAACATGAGTGCAAAATAGCTCCATGCCAAAATGAACAGCAACGTTTCTATGTTTCTCAGCCAGGAAGTTCAGTGGTGACATCCCTGTCCCCTGGAGAAACTGTGAAGAAGTGTGTGATGTTTTCTTGTTCTTATTTATCCCTTGCCTTATGTCTGTGATGTGTTGTGTTTGAAAAAGGAAAAATACTTATATTAAGTATGAAAGGATTTGTGTTAGAATGTGGATTAGCTTCAGAGTGTGATAGAACAAATTAAGTAGATCAAACCAGTGCCTAGAACAACTTTTGCTATACTTAGGATTAAGCCTAACATCTGAAGCAAATGGAATTTACCTGAGGAGTTGCACCCTGATAAATTGGCATACAAGGAACTGTGTTCATGTGCTGTGTATGGAACAAGGACAGTTAAATATAATAGAACTGAGGTTTGGTAGGGACAACCCTGAAATACAGATTCAGGAATTTCCTGTAGCTTTTAAACTTTTGTCCTGGAAAAGTAAACATAAATTGGAACCAGATTTTTAATCCATAGATCTCTGAAGCTAATCTAGTAGGAAGTTACTTTTCTCCTTCCTTTCTCCTTCTAGACACATTGGCTTGCTGCATGTTAGAGGGAAAAAAATGAAAATGCAGAAGATTGCTCTGGAGACAGTGCGAACTTTCTACATGGAGGATATTGTTCTAGCTGATCATCCAGATCTCTTTAATCCTGATAATCCTAAAGTAACTGAGGCAATGCAAGCATTCTGCATGGAAAAGGTAACTTGTAATGCTAACAGTGTATAGACAGGGAATTGAATCTGTGACTGGCTTCGAGACAAAGATGAGGAATCGTGTGTTTCTCAAATTTACTTGAAAAGAGCTTAGGCCATGTTTCCACAGGAAGCTAGTTCCATGTCATTCACTGCAGCCTTGACATCCAGATTCCTTGGCTGGGATGACTTATCGAAATAGGCTGTAACTGCTTTATGAGGCTCTATATCATCTTTGTATGAAAACTCACACCTAAGAGGGGAATACTATTGGATGTGCACTTTGGAATCAGCACAAATACATGCACCTAAGCGGTGGGAGCTGGGCTTTGCAGCCTGAAGGGGCAGAAGTAACAAAGTATTAATTGATATTGGTTCTTAGGTCCAAGTTTCTTTCTGCTTTTCCCTGAAGCTAGAAATTTAGCAAAGCATAATGCTTATAAAGTAAAACACTTGAGTTGTCAGTGATTTAGGTACTGCTGGACTACACTATTGCTGAAAAGTAAGCTTTTTATAAGCTTTTTATTATGACTCTTTCCCATTCATTCTTACAGATTTTGGTTGAATCCAGCTGTGGATTGTTCAGGATTGAGGGCACATCCTATAGAGCTTCATTTTTATAGCTCCCCCCTGCAGCTGTGGATGTATTTTAAGCTGTATTTGAAGGGCTCATACATCTGTAAGGGAACAAAGTGGAACTGAAGTTCTAACTCTGTTTCACAGGTTGAGATGATGCTAGACAATGCAGAACGAGAGCGCCTGGGCAATCCACGCCAGCCAGGGAAGCCTCTCATACGTTTACGTGTAAGGAATTGTTCACTTTGGATTGCTTTGGTTTGAAAGGTCACTGAGCTTCAAAGCATAGTCATGCTCTGGTATAAACACATAATACATAAAATGTCTTACTGTGTACAGGCAAATATAAATCATCTTCATACCATGATTCCATTTACCTGTGGTATAACGAGTATTCCATGGTAAAGGATGAGATTGGTCATAAGCATATGTCACTGCTGGTCTGAGCCTTAGACTGCTGGTATAAATGATGGAAACCTTCCTGAAGGTTTCCATAAATGAAACTATTTCTTATTATTATCCGTTAAATATTCTGCATAGTATGGTAAAGCATTAATTTTAGGTTGGCTTATTTTTAACTTTTCCTTTGAAGGGTAACAAACCCATCTTCATACAATCATAAAATGGTTTGTGTTTGAAAGGACTTCAAAGATCATCTAGTTCCAACCCCCTGATCATGGCCAGGGACACCTGTGTGACTTCTTTATGTGTGTTAATTTCATATCTGAATTTTTCCTTTTCTCTCTTAGGTAGATTATGCAGGTGGCTTTGAACCATTCAATATCCATCGTTTTAGCCAGAAGTACATGGATAGGGTGGCTAACCCAAAAGACATCATACACTTCTTCAGGCGTCGTGAACAGAAAGAGAAAAATGGTAATTATAAAGGAAGTGTCCTGGGTTCAGCATTAGCAATCATTTTTCTCCTTAGTAGCTGGTGCAGAGTTTTTGACTTCAGTCTGAAACAGTGCTGATAACACTGATGGTTTTAGTTCTTGCTAAGCAATGTTTACTCTGATCAAGGACTTTCTCAGTCTTGTGCCTTGCCAGGGAGGAGGGGAAGCTGGGAGGAAGCAGAGACAGGACACCTGGCCCAAACTAGCTAAAGAGGTATTCCATACCACAGCATGTCATGGCCAGTATAGAAACTCGGGGCAGTTACTTAGAGGGCCCAGATCGCTGCTTGGGTCAGGCTGGGTAACGGTCGGTGGGTGGTAAGCAATTGTATTCTCTCCCCTTGTTATTTCTGTTCTTATTATTATTGGTGGTAGCAGCAGTAGTTCGTGTTATAACTTAGTTGCTGGACTGTGCTTATCTCAACCCATGGGAGTTGCATTCTTTCGGTTCTCCTCCCCATCCCTCTGGGACTGAGTGGGGGGGAGGAAGAAGGTGAGGGAGTGAGTGAGCGGCTGCATGGTTCTGAGTTACCGGCTGGGCTTAAACCACAACAGTTAGGAATCATTGGCTTGCTTAGGTTTTCATTCTTACATTATTTTGTTACCCAGCACTTGCAAAGGCTTGATGTCTACCATCTAGTGTATTGTAGGAGGAGTAAAGTTGCAGAATCTCATTTAAGAGTATATATTGCACAGGTATTTCTGCTTTATTTCTGGGTTTGTCTAAAATTCTGGTATTTAGCGCAGCATCATCTGACAGCTATTTATAAATAATTCTTTGGCTTCAGGCCATAATGTATTGCTTATAGGAGCACACATAGGCCTGTGCCAGACTGAGTTACTCCATGATTCTATGGTAATTACCATGAAAAATGTTAAACATCTTGCTCCTGAGACTTCTCAGAATGAGGAGTGTTGGGTTTGGACACTCTGCAGGAAGAGAAAGGAGTGTTGTGCTTTTCCCCCTTTGTTTTTTCTTTTATTTCATTGCTGTAGTCATTAATTTGTTTATTCCCAAAATAGTTATGGAGGGGGTGAGCTTGAGAGTTGTTTGTATATTCAAAAAAAAAAGGTGTGAATGTAGGACAGCATTTTGTCTGCCCTATTTAATCACATGTCTGAGATGCTCTTGGCTCATCTGTTCCAGGTATGGCTCTATTCAAGCATTTGTGCAAAACAAATAACAGCTGTTACTGTTGCAGCATTCCTTACTGTGCCTAGAATTTTTCATAAATGGATAATAGATGTTGCTCAAATACTGGATTTGTAATAGTTGCTAATGAAGATGCAGCTTGCACAAGAACAGACTGTGCTGAAGAACTGTTAATATTTCACATTAGCACATTACAAGTACTCCAATTCCATTGACAGTTTTTACGTACACTGTCAGTTTTATGGAGTTCAAAACATGTTTCACGAACAAAAAAATGCTTTAGTGATTTTTTTTTTTTAATTATGCTTTATTAATCTTACTTTGCTTTTTATTTAGTAGTTGTGTAATCTCATTAACATTTCAGAATACAACATAGGTACTGCTGTCCTCACATTTCATCAATGCATTTTAACTTTCCTACTGCACATGCATCTCTGCTTCAGGAAGGGAATGTAAAAATATTTTCATGGTTCTTGCATTGTTTTATTAGATATTCTCTACTACAAGGGAGGTGGTTAATAAAGCATTCAGAATTTTCAGTATGTATGTTCATAATGCTGTAGTTCAGTACAGGTGATGAGTTCAGAAGTTGTTATTTTTCATTTCAGAATCACAGAATGGTTTGGGTTAGAAGGTACCTTAGAGAGCATCTTGTTCCAACCCCCTGCCATGGGCAGGGACACCTTCCACTAGATCAGGTTGCTCAAAGCCCTGTCCAGCCTGGCCTTGGAACACTGCCAGGGATAGGGCAGCCACAGTTTCTCTGGACAGCCTGTGCCAGTGTCTCACCATCCTTATAGTGAAGAATTCCTTCCTAGTGTCTAATTTAAATCTACCTTTTCAGTTTAAAGCCATTCCCCGTTGTCCTGTCCTTGCATGCCCTTGTCAAAAGCCCCTCTCCAGATTTCTTCTCAGCCCCTTCAGGTACTTGAAGCTGCTCTTAAGGTTCTCTCTCCGGAGCCTTCTCTTCTCCAGGCTGAACAAGCCCAGCTCTCTCAGCGTGTCTCCATAGCAGAGGTACCTCCGTCAGCCCTTTGATCATCCTTGTGCCCTCCTCTGGACTCACTCCAACAGCTTCATGTCCTTCTTATGCTGGAGGCCTCAGAACTGAATGCAGGACAGCAGGTGGGGTCTCATGAGAACAGAGTAGAGGGGCAGGATCACCTCGACCTGCTGGTCACACTCCTTTTGATGCAGCCCAGGACGTGGTTTGTTTCTGGGCTGCAAGAGCACACTGCTGGGTCATGTTGAGCTTCTCATCAAGCTGCTTTTTGTTGTAGCTGCTTATGTAACAAAGCAATGGTTTGTGTTTGTGTATGGCAGACGTCTGGAAGCAATTTGTTGTCACTTTGGATTGCTTTGTGTGGTTTGTGGTAATCTCACTTGATTACCCCTTTATTTTCTGTCATTCCTACCTTGCTGCCTGAGAATGGAGGGCAGCCAAAATGACCTGTGAGCATTTTCCACTAAAAGTCAGTGTGCTTTGGAGGAAAACTTCTTCCCTAGTAACGGAATTATGTATGAAAAAAGCCTTGTGCTTTTATGGGTCCTTTGATTTTCTTTCATTTGTGAACTTCTGCAGTTATAACCTTCAGGACATAGCGTTAAATTTATAAATCCAGACATTTGGGGGTTAGAAGAACACTTTGTATCTGCTAGTGGTAGAGTTGTCTTATACAGTTACTGCATCTGTTCACCTGTGTTTCCGAATAGACTCTACAGTTAGTACAAAAATCCTTTACATATAAAAGGGACCGTAGTTCTTGAGGCCTATATTAATCTTTTTTTCCTATTCCTGTCAGTGGGATGATAATAGTTAAAAGCGACAGATGTGGGTGATAGTGCCACTGTGCTTTTCTATTCTAGACAATGATCTTGATTTTGGAAAGCTGGTTAGCAGACCTGCTTCTGAGGGGATGACACTAAGGGTGGAAGACCTTGTGAAGCAGTATTTTCAGACAGCGGAGAAGGTATCTGTCCACCTTTTCTGATTTGTTTTTTAATGGAATATAATCTTTTTATTCTTTTTTTTCTTTCTTTCTTTCTTAATGGAAATGATGTGCCATGAAAAGACTGACATTCACCAAGAAGTGGATTTATATCATATATGAGTTCCTGTATGAAGTAATTGTCTTGGGTTAACAACTGTTGTGCTTATAGGTTGTATAAGGTATGTGAACACATGCTGGTTTGAGAACATTATGATAACGCTTCATGTGAACTTGGCAGTGTCTGCCCTGTACTAAATGATGTGTTCTTACAGGAGTTAAAAAGGAGGCAGCATACTCTGAGTGGGAAGCTACTTTAATTTTCTGTAGGGTCAATATGAGACTATGCCATTTATTATTACCAGCTGACTTGGAGTAACCTGTTACTTTGCAATATATTTCAGACATGGTTCAATTCTATATGTTGTTTAAAGCAGAGGGAGAAAGAACAAGAGCCCCCTCCAGTAGTTTGCTGTCTCCCCACCCTTCCATTAAACCCTGTTTATTTCCCTTTCCACTACCAGGACAGTAACATCTCAGAGGTAAAAAAAAAAAGAAAAGAAAAGTTAGTGAGTCAGATGCCAAAATGTTTGCTCTAGATCACAGAATCACAGAATGGTTTGGGTTGGAAAGGACCTTAAGATCATTTAGTTTCAACCCCCCTGCTATGGGCAGGGACACCTCACACTAGACCATGTCGCCCAAGGCTCTGTCCGGCCTGGCCTTGAACCACTGCCAGGGATGGAGCATTTACCACTTCTCTGGGCAACCCATTCCAGTGCCTCACCACCCTCACAGTAAGGAACTTCCTTATATCTAACCTGAACTTCCTCTGTTTAAGTTTGAACCCATTATCCCTTGTCCTATTGATCCAGCATAGCATTCTGAAGCCATTAGAGCAAGGATTCCTGAGGTAAAGATACCCCAAATCACCTCATCTTGCCAAAAATACTGTATTGGGAAAGCAGGTAGAGAAGAGAATGGCTGCAAAACAGCACCAGTAGCATCTACTACTTTTACAAATCAATGTCCATAGTAATAGAATATCTTGATGAATATCATTTCACTTGATGGACATGTGAGGACTATTGGTACTTACAGGATTGCAATTCGGTAAGGTGGACTTCTGCATCATAGCTCTTAATGCTTCATAACACTGATTTGTTCTGTGCTGTAACTGCCATTTTTTAATGTCAGAATTTTACAGTAAAATTTGACATCTGCAATAATTCAGGGCCTGTTTTTTAATAGCATTTTTATATCTCTGCAGGTTGATTTTTAGTTAAAAGCAGGAGGGGAGCCAAGAAAGAATACAGGTTACCTTCTCTCAGCAGCACATTTCAGACAAGTTATTTTAGAAATTATTAGCACTGTAGCTTCTTTACTGGAACCTTTTTCTTTGAGTCTTGAAAATACTCTTTAAGTAGGTATAGCATGTTACTAGCAAGAGGACTGAAACTATATTACGCGAAGTAACATTTGCTTTTTGCTCGGCTTTTCTCTGAAGTCATCAATACATGTTATTGTTTTTGGAACCATTTTAATGTAACGTTTATGTGGAACAGCAGGAATATTGCTGGTGTTCTTTGGCAGATGCTTCTTAACAGAATGTTTTTCCCCAATTTTAAAGAAAGTACAGCTTTCACTTCTAACTGAAAGAGGAATGGGAGAAGCAGTGCAGGAGTTTGTGGACAAAGATGAAAAAGATGCCATAGAAGAATTGGTGAAATTTCAACTGGAAAAAACACAGAGGTTTCTTAAGGAGCGGCTCATTGCTGCAGAGCAAGAGAAAATAGATGAGGAGGTAATATTCTCTTAATGTTAGTCTTTTAGGAGAGGTCAAGACAAAGCAAAAGAAACAGTGTTCAAACCTGGTTTAGTAGATTTCCCTGTGTGAGGAGCATGTGCAGTGACTTGCCTCTAGTTGTTTTCTGGAGTTAGTAAATATGGCAATGAAGTTTCAGATACGTAGTGTAAAAGCTTGTATTGAAAAGTACACAGGGTGTTAGGTGTGTTTTTACTGATTCCCACTTTATATGCACATGCATTTGTAGAAAAGATCTGTCACTCTACATAGATCTGTGTGTATATCTGTTGTGAGGAAGATGGTAGATATGCTGTCTTCTTAGGTTTTTCATACTGGTTCAGGGAAGAGTACAAGAACAGTGCAGACATAAAGGAAACCTATCCTTCAGGTGCTCTACTAGCTTCTAACTTCTTGGAGTTCAGGATCTGCCAGAGACAAACCTGATTTATGTGTATCAAGTAATCTTTAAGAGACTTCTCTGCTTGTTGAGCTTCCACATGAGCCCGTGTGTTCAGCTGTAATATTCAAGCGTTGTGTGACAAGTTGTTAACTGTGCACTGTGTAAAGAATAATTTGGTGTGGGGAGGAAGGTTCCATCTACCTGTTTTCTTGTTGATTGATTGCTTCAATTCGTGGGGGGTTGAAAGAGACCATAAACAATCAGTGCCTGTAGGCTTTCTGTGCCATTTGTGGGGGTGTGTTTGTCTTTTGGGCTATTTTCTTACTATCCACCCATTACATCTTCTGCCGTACTTGACAAGTTGAGCTTTCTTAGTTGTACATGTATTGCAATGTTTGTCTCTTCTCAGTGTCGTCGTTCTCTATGTTGCTTCTTCATCTGTACACCTTGTCCACTTATTCGTATTTCACTGTTCCCTATTGTCAAACCATGGTTACTTCTCTTGAATGCAGAATCTCTTACTTCTCATCATGTCCCAAGCTTTTTTTCTTCCCAGTGATGTAGGTCCAGTAATTCATAGAATGTGAGATTCTAAACTGTAGGACAGCATGAAAAGGCTCTGAACAAACTGTACAGTTATTCTTGTGCTCTTCTTCCCGTCTGAAATGAGTTTGATGTAACAATTCGGTGCTCATTAAGACTTCTCACTGTGTTTTGATTATTGTGTGAAATGAACAGTTATTTTGATTGGAACTCTTTTTTTTTTTATTCAGGTGAGAAAATTCAGGGAGAGCAGAAAACAGAATGCTGAAGAGGAGAATGAGGAAGTTCGTGAGGTAACTCCTTTGAATTTTGAACACAGAATGAAGAATACAATAGAATGGTAACTTCTGCATGCAAATGAAGTCTTTTAGCAATACTTCAACATTGTCCTTGCTAAAAAGTGCCTGTCTGCCTAGGGAAGATTAGTAAGTCTTTCTAAAATCTTCCTTGGTATCACGTGTTCCTAAGCTTTTGGGATCTCTTGTGCAGATATGTGAATGTTCACTTGTTCTTGCTTTAAAATGAGGTGAGACCAGGCAGGTGACCTTGAGAGATCTGTCAGCTTGAACTGTTTGTGATCCCATCACCAGGGGACATGGGGATGCGCTGTATTGACTGATATTACTGGGACAAATTGGTTCTGTTGGTAAACCTTTAGGTATTGCTGTCCTCATTAGCAGTCTGTGAGTCTTAGATCTTCCAGAATTTGATGCCTAGATTGCTTATGTCTTTCCAAAGAGAACTGCCACCTCTGACAGCACTGGTACTGTTTTATCTTTGCAAGCTGCGTGACTGGAATAAGATTTTGAGGAAAAAGTACAGCTGGGATGAGGTTCAGTTCTCCTGCTCTGAGGTTTTTCACATGAACTAGTCTTAAGAATCCACTGTTGTCAGTGAGGATTGGGTCTCCTCTGAGCAGATGTACATAGCTGACATAGGATGACAGTGTATCATATGAACTAGCTCCGCTGTTCCTGCTTTTTGAGAAACTTCCTTGCCTTCCATAACACTGCATTTGGGTTTTCTAAGCATCAGTGGTTTAGAACTATGTATCACAGCTAGGATTTAACGATGGTGCATTTAATCATTTAAGAGTCTTTCTCCTATAGCACTTACTGTTCCATTTCAGGCAATGACCAGGGCTAGAAGCCACAGATCTGAGGATGCAGTTCTTGTTGCAGCCTCCAGTGATGAAGAAGCCATGGATACTGGGATAAAAGGCAGTGGTGATTCAGATGATGGCTTTCCTGCAACACTGACCCGAGGAAGGGGTCGAGCAAGAGGTAGGGCAAGAGGTGCCAGAGGACAAAATCCAACAGCAAGAGGTTCATCTCAAAGGAGAAGAGGTAAGAAAAGCTTTACATTCTTTGTACTGCAGTTATTGGCTCTTTGTTTTTGTTTTTTTTTTTCTTTAAAAGGCTACTCTCTTCTGACTCTTCCATCAAGTGGAAATCTGATGCTTGAGGACTCCTGCTGGGGAAAGAAAATCATTCTCAAATATTTTTATTATCATCTTACATAGAGTTTGCTGCCTTACAAAGCTGAATTTATCACTTTTTCATGGGGTGGTTAAAGTAAAAACGTCTTGCTTCTTGCTTCTCAGCTATAGAAACATAATAGACTCTTAAAAGGTTCATTATTGGGAAAGTGTGTGCAGTGAAGTGCATGGCTAAATCTTTGTTCCTGCTATCAGTTTATCAGTATAGAGGGGAGGTGGAGATTGTCTCTAACGCAGTTTACAAGAGACTTCATTTTTTCTAGGGACTGAGGAAATGGGGAGTGTTTCCTAAGCAAAAAGCATTAAATAGCTGCTTCACTTTGTGTGATTGTGCACTTTACAGTGGTAGCAGTACTTCTATTAGATTTGTACTTCCATTTTATATAAAGAAAAGATGGGATCTTGCAATAACATACTCTTTTGTCTCGGTAATACTCTCAAAGGTCTAAGAGGAAGATGAGTTGAAACAAAGGCAGTTACCTTGGGGCTGACTTGGTTAGTGCCTTCAAACGAGTTCTGTGGAAATGTGCTGCAGCACTGGTGTGATTCCATCAGAGCAGGGGCATGTGTGTGAAGAGGCTGTGTCTGTGCAGCAATGGACGCTTGACTCAGAGCAGCTCTTCTGCGCATAAGGAGGGCTTTGGTTTGAGGAAGAAAGTGAAGGAGTAATGTAGGCAATATAGGTTTTTAAGTGACTTCCCACTCAGTTGTGATAGGCTAACGGGAAAAATAAAATTACCACTGAACAGATTTGCATAGTTTATTATCCCTACAGGAAGCAGTGGCCGAGAGTCAGCTACTAGCAGCAGAACCTACAAGCCTGTATCTGTGCCTGCCAAGAATATGTCTATTATGGATGGTAGGACATTGATTTGTCTGTTGCTCTAATCTGCTTTCTCAAATTGTAGTGAAGATGTTTGTTTAATGATGAAGTGCCTAAATTGCCTTTATTTCTATTAGTCCAGTTCAGCTGTGAGAGGTTCTTTTGGTTCTAATGAAATAGAAACAGTGATGAGAGAAAGACAAATGGAGGGGAAGAACAGAATAGTGATATCCTGCTGCCATGGGATAAAATGAAATGTGTCAGGAACTTCTGTCTCGACATGGAAATAGGGAACGCCTTACTGTATGCAGATCCTTAAGGAATAAGCATAGAAGGAATGCAATTTGATAGTATCTATTGTATGTGGAATATTCCTCAGTGGATACAAAGTTTAAACTTGACTGATGTTTAGGGGCTGTGAGCTTTAATGCAAATACATTTAGTCTCATGTTGTAGCAAATTTTGGGAATGCTGGATTTTACTAGGGAAGAGAAACTTACCTGTGATTTAAACCACATATGTGAGAGTAGCCCTTCCTTGCTCCAGAGCAGAGGCTCTGAGGAAACAGCACAGGTAATCTTGAGTAATAAAGAAAAAAATACTGTTCACAACTCCATACATGAGTCTCCACAAACTGCCCGAAGGTAGAGTGAGCTTTACGTTAATCAGCAGATTACCTAGATTTGAAATTGTACAGCAAATGACCTAAAATACTGCAGATAAATCAATGTTAGCAGATGTCTAAACTGTTAGATGTACAGGAAGATCAGTTACAGTGATATTTTTCTCCTCTTAACTAAAGTTACTGAAGGTTTTTCAGCTGGACTGGGAAGCACCTGCTGCTGCACAGCTGTGGTAGATCCCTGAGATGTCATGCTCTAGCAAAGGCTTAATTTATATTTTGGCTTGGATTTGTGGGGGTTTGCGTGTTTGTTTTACAGGTTGTTTTGTAGAGGAAATGCCTGCTTAAGCAGGTCTTAAATAAGACAAATGATGAAACATCAGCATGTAATTGTGTGAGCACTTTAAAAATATTACATTTGTTTTATTCTAGCCTTTAGCTCTTTGAAACCACATCCCTTGAATTCATCTAAATCTTACTCTGAGGTAAGAGTTCACTTTTGCATGAGTGAAATTTTGCTGTCTTTTGATTTGAATAATAAATATATGGTCAAAATATTAGCCTTAAACCAGGAGATGTTCCCAAACTGTAAGTTCCAGCAGCAAGTTTCTGCATGTTCAGTTGTAGACTTTTTGCACCCTTTCTTGCTATCTTGTTTGTCTGAGAAACACAAAGACCGGAGGTTTTTATTTGTGGCCATAGCCTACAATACAGACTGTAGGTACATGAGTATTTTGGTGAATTCTGCAAGACTGAAGATCTGAAGAGCAAAACTTGTGCTGTATTTGCACATCATACAGTTCTAGACTGGAGCCCTGTCATTCATATATATATGTGTTCGTGTATATATATGTGCGTATATATTATAGCTAAGTGGGAATATAGTTGGAAAACCCCCAGAGGTTCTATGCTGTAATACTATGCACTCTGTCACTCTAAGAATAAATTCTGTGAAAAAGCTTTATAAATGATATTTTTTTTCCAGGATATTATAGATGATGACTCTGATGTAGAAATAGTTTCTACTGCTTCTTCTTCTAAAGTCAATCTAAGGTTGGTATGTTTACTTCATGGTCGCTACTGTAACTGATATATCCCTGATTGGCTGTCATCAGAGTCCATGGATCTGATCCACTATCTGGAAAACCAGATTTTTATGACAGTCATATCACTATTTAGAGAATTTATAGGTTTTTTAATTTATTTATTTATTTTACCTATTAATGTGGTAGATCTTTAACAATAAAGTGGTCTGCTGCTTGAGGTAAGCTAGGTCAGAGCTTTAGAGTTTGGGAATTTGAATTGTTCTACTTATGTTACTTCTCTTCATTCTTAATCTCTGTGTTGGTGGTCCAAATCTAAGATGAAGGGCAATTTATTAGAATATATGGTAATCAAGAACATGCTGATGCCTTTTCTTCTCTTTGTATGTTTCAAGGTTGTCGTCTACACCTTCACTTAGTAAAAGAGGTTCACAAAGCCAGACATCTAGAGGAGTTGATTTCGAGTCAGATGAGGTATGGTAATAGGGATGCCTTTTTACCTTCATTTCATGTAAGTTCTTATAACTTCCTGTTCTACAGCTACTTAAATAAAGCATTTCAGAGGAAAATAGTTTTGATTTTTTGTTGTTTTTTTTTTTCCCTCCTCACTAACAGAGCTAGATTATTGCAACCAGCTTTACGTAGAATCTGTACAGAATCGTCAAATACAAGGCTAGAAGGGAGCTCAAGAAGATATCCAGTTCTTTTTCCCTTCAGTTCTTAATCAGTTCATTGTCATTCCTGGCATGAGTGGAATAGGTTAGTTTGCCTGTGGAAGAAAGTAATTGTAATCTCTGCTAGTGCTTGGCTGTGTCCTTTTATTTTCCTTTCCTTATAAAAAGGAAGTAGTGTGTGTGTGTGTATATATATATATGGGGTTTTTGCACTTGAAAATGACTGATGACCTTTAAATCCATAGATAGTCTCTTTCATATCACAACCAATAAATCCAGGTCTGTCAGAAAATATGGAGTAATATGACCAGACTTTCTAGTTTAATCTAAAAGTGATTGTATTTTCTATGGCTCTGAATTCATCTAGTTCTAGTAACATATATCTGTTTACAAATTGCAGGATGAATTTGATCCATTTCAAAGCACTGTAACATCAAGAAGGAAATAAGTAATTTCTGGCTTGCTATAAAAGAGAGACCATGAAAGATGAAGAGGATGGAAAGCAGTTTGCAAGGCATTCTCTTTGCGACATTTCTCTGTAAAATGCCTTCAATTTTCACTTCTGTGAAATATTTTGGTTTTGTTCTGTTTTGATTTTTTTCCAGTGGCACCAAATTTGCTATAATTTTGGTTTTGCGCTGCTTAATGCACTAGACACAAGTGTCTGATAATCTGAAGGACTGCCTGAAACTGCAAGTTCTTTCCAAAACTTCTAAAAGGCTGTTTTCTTTTTGGAGTGATAATGTAAATAACAGTTATATCTTTTCTATAGAACTCTGTCTCTTGGGCCTGAATTTTGCGGAGAAGTAAGTTTATAGTAGTACACAAGTATGGATATGGACATGGACTTTGTCAGCACAAGAGAACTTGTACTTATTTGTAGTTTTCTATGGATACAGTTGTAAACTCTGAAGAGTAACAGTTTGACACAAAAATACAGTTTTCAGTATTGAAGCTGGAAGGTATTTTAATACATTCAGTTCTATGAGGAAAACCAAGCCCACTGTTGCACTGTTACTGAATGTCACAGTATATGGGAATGAATGCTGCTTTGGAATTAAAGAAGCATCAAAGCGTGCTCTGTCTGTGATTATAGCCCACTGCTTTGCTTCAGATTGCATTTTTTAGTGTGTCTGGGTGACTTCTATTCCTCTGACACATTTGTTTTCACCAGGCCTGTTTCCTAGTTATTTTGTTAAGGGTGCTGTTGCAAGGATGGTTTTGACTTTTTGATGACCAAAGTTCATACCTTTATTTCAAACATTTTCTAAATACTTTTAACTTCATAAATCACCTCATTTCACAAATACCTTTTAAAAAGAGACCAGATACAGTTACTGAATCCTGACATTCTGATGCAGCTGCTTCCTTTGCTGCCAGTGGGTGCTGGGAATGGTGGAGTAAGAGTGAAGTTAGTCAGTAGTGAGCTGACAATTACAGCCTGTTCTCTAAGAGTGAAGTTAGTCAGTAGTGAGCTGACAATTACAGCCTGTTCTCTAATAACACCCATGCATAGGAGAACGGTTTAGACAGTTCATACTGCGGTATGTTTAAATACAAACTGAAGCAGAATGGTGATGTGAGAGCACACAGGTGACATGGGAGAGACATGACACAGTGACCTTCCGCTGTTATTTTTACATGACCCTTTGGGGGTGTGTGAGGTGGGCCTGCCCTGTGGTGGGACCCTACCTCCTCCGCATCACAGGACGCTGAGCCCAGCTCTGAGGAGCATGGGCTTGGGCTACATGGGAGAAGATCCCATCCTCTTCCCGGCAGCCTGGCTGAGGAGGTGAGGAGACGGTTACCTACTCTCCTGGACCACACCTGGTCTTCAAAGGCAGTGGTGGCTCTGGCTACACATGCCAGGGTATCTTGCTAGAAACAAATAATCAGATTAAGGGGAGTAAATCACAGAACTAACAGGGTTTGCCAGTATATGGATTACAGTACAAGGGTCAGGATCTGATAGATGTGGAAGAGTAAGAAATGGAGTGTGAGTGTCAGGGGATGGAATACCCTTATGCACTGGTCAGTAGCCCTGAAAAGGAAAGGGCCTGGGAGCTGCTGGAGCAGCCCAGTGAGAAGAGACATGTGCCTCTGCCCACTCTGTTCTTATCCCAAACCTGCACCAGAACACTGCCCTATCCCACTTCCTGCCATTTTTCCCAGCCTTTATGTTACATTGCAAGACTGTTTTTCCTGACAGCATCAAATCAGGGGCACCCTCGTTGGTTAACTGCTTCCAAGCTGGACACAGATTTCTTCTCTCTGGAAGGTCATAGTTGACTGCTGCCTTACCAGCTCCGGCAGGTTCACTGGAAAACTCCTTCTGAATTGGGCCAAATGCCAAAAGAGCTTAAATTGGACAATTTTGTGGAAGAAATAAATGCTGGCAGCAGTTTGCAGAGGAGCGCTGTGGGCTGGCTATACTGAGAAGAAAGTAGCCTGAGTGATTCACTGGGGGAGTCACAAGCATCTTCTGGGAAGTGTTATTTTCACCAATGAGGGACCAGCTTTTAATGCAAGCTTTTCAGATAATGGTCTTTTAATTGATAGTTAAATAAAGCCTCTTATGTAAAAACCTTCCCTGCCTGGGGTGAGTTGACACCCCACAAGCAGAGCTGTCCCCAGCATAAGGGCAGCACCTTACATGTGTAGTCATGAAGAAACATGTCTTTCTGTGCTGTGTAGGATTTGGTCTTCTGATGCTGATTTTAGGTTTCCTACTGTGTTTTTGGGGGAAGGCACAGGGAACACTCCTGTCACAGTTGGAGTAACATGCCTCACTTATAAGCGAGAAGTAACAGTATGCTTACTGATGTAAAACAGTGATTTAACAAAGTCTGTCAGTGAATGTGACAGTGGTTTTAACTAGACTCAGTGACAAGATGCACTTGAGCATTTACCGCATAGAGGACAGAGTCAAACAAAAGTATCAGTCGTGAGGCTCAGAGAGGAGTCTAGGTGCAGCTGTATCCAGACTTAGTCCCAGATGTGGTTAGTGGTTTATGTCTAAAGGATTATATGTGCACAATAAATCCTTTACATCACTTAGCTAAGATTTCAAAGTTTAGCGAGTAAAACATTTACCAGTTAGCCCTTGGCTATTGTGTTGTTGTCTGTCTCCCCCAGTCCATGTTGATCTAGATGAAGATGCCGTGACCAGATGCAACATTAGGACCATGACTGGTTGCCACTTGAGCAGGGTTATGGGAAATAAAGGTGAGGTTGGGGGGAGCACACTGTCACAGCATGCTTCCCTCTCAGTGCTTGTCCAGCATACAGCCTGTTTCTTTGGATACTGGACTCACTGAGCTGGGACATCCCATCCTTTATCCCATATAATCACCTCTTTGTAACTACCTGGGTATTTCGAGAAACTCTAGAAAGCAGAGTTTCACATCAAACTTCTTTATTCCCTTGGCCAAGAGGAAATCTCTTCAAAAGGAAAGTCTTAAGTCTTTCTCCATCTCTCTGAGGGGAAAAAGGTCTTTGGAAAAATAAGTAAAGTAAGATGGCTTGTTACTCACAGTTCATCTGTTGCCCCTTATTCTATGCTAGTTAGTGAGTGTCATGCTGTGAAATAAGCTGCAACCTGCCTGCCAGACCTTTAAAACTGAACTTAAATTGGAAGCATGTCCTGGAAGACAGGAGAGCTGCCATGCACGCTGCTGGTTTATAAGCAGCACAGAATTTTCGTGAGCTGGGGTGCTGGTAGAGAAAAAGGATGCTGACAATTGATTTGCCTTTCTCTCTGATGTGCTTATCTTGGAGTAGCGCTCGGGGGAGTCTGACTGCATGGAAAAGCAGCACGTCAGAGCACAAATAATGTCATGCAGCCCAATGGCTGCGCAAGATCCTGGCTCGGAGCTCGCCTCGGGGTATAAAGCTGGCTGAAGGAGCAAAAGTAGCAGCAAGCCGAGTAGGTGAGAAGCACTCCGAGCATCCAGGAACATCCTGCTCCTGATGCTGAACGCGTCTGGGCTGAGCGAGGGGAGGACAGCTCTGCCGGCACACAGGCAAGCTCTGCTGTCTTGCAAATGAGCTATTTCCAATTCGGAGGAGCAGAGTGGCGTTTCAGAGATGTTGTCCTGTATCATCTGGCTCTGCCTCCCCTACCTGGTTAACACCTTTGTAACCCCAGGAAAGTTGCCCCTCAACGGGAGCCTGGAGAAGACTTCTGTGATCCAGAACATCTCAGGTTTCTTTTCCTGGGATAACGACAGCCTGGCTGAGTGGCAGAGCTTTGTGGGCAGGAGCCGGTATGGAGCAGAGTCGCAGAGCATCACTGTGAAAGCCCTGCTCGTCGTGGCGTACTCTGTCATCATTGTCTTCTCCCTCTTTGGCAACGTCCTGGTCTGTCATGTTGTCATCAAGACCAAGCGCATGCGCTCCGCCACGAGTTTGTTCATTGTGAACCTGGCTGTAGCCGATATCATGATCACCCTCCTCAACACACCTTTTACACTGGTAAGACTGAGGCAGAGATGCCATAAAAGCATCACAGGTACTTGGTGGCCTTTTCTTCTTTATGCTACTGTAGGCAGTGCTGTTCTGTCCAGTCCAAATTAAAGTGGTTGGAGTTACGCGTGGAGAACTCCACCTGTCTTTTTCTTCTGTAATTCCTGTTATCTAGTTGAAGTCCTCAGATTATCCATTTCTTAAAGCGGCCCTGATAGTACATGAACAGTAATAACTTCACAGTGATTACTGAGTACTTTATAGTATCTGGTCTTAT
Source organism: Psittacus erithacus (assembly GCA_009867235.2). Taxonomy (NCBI): domain Eukaryota; kingdom Metazoa; phylum Chordata; class Aves; order Psittaciformes; family Psittacidae; genus Psittacus; species Psittacus erithacus. Next base: position 12,361 of record WYDI02029345.1, on the reverse strand, counting down.
TTCCCCTTCCTTTCTATGAAGTATTTCCAAGGTAATACTATGAACCTCTTGGGAAAAAATAAAAGATTAATTTTACAAGCTGTGTTGAAAAGCTTTTCTGTGAAGTAAGGTAAGATGTATAGGTCAGCCCTATTCTGTGAGTAGATCTTAGAAAGGAGAAATGTATTGATTCAATAGTTAGGCTGCAGGATGCACTGTGGATAAAATAGAACAAATGTCTTTAGTACTGTGCTGCAGTATTGTCCTGGAGGATACTGCTGGGCCACTGAGCAACACTGAACTCTTCAGGGTTCAGAAGCCAGAAAATGGTACAATTATATAAAGAACTTGCAGTTTTACAAAATACATTTAACATAGCACAAAGAATGATGTGCAAGGGGTGTCTCAGATGTCTATAAGCATGTGGAGGTGTGTGGGGGGGTGCACTAAGTTAATGGTGTTCTGGTTTTAGGCTCGTTTTGTGAATAGTACCTGGATATTCGGGAAGGGGATGTGCCATGTCAGCAGGTTTGCGCAGTACTGCTCCCTCCATGTCTCTGCATTGACCCTCACAGCCATTGCCATGGACAGGCACCAGGTGAGAGCTCTCTGAAGCAGATAGATGGAAAGCTTGGGAGGGCATCATTAAAATGAGAAAGGATTCCCATGTCCTTTCCTTCTCAGCTCCCAGATTAAGATGATTGAGGAGCTCACAGGGTGGGGAAGCAGTTCTTGCTGTCAGATTGAAAGAACAGTTTCAAGCCTGCAGCAAGGTGGGAGATGGGAGGTGGCCATCACCTTGCAATCACTTCCAGCTAGGGAATGGCAGCTTTTCTGCAGTGGATAATCCAATAGGTCTCCAATGAGAAGTCCAAGAGCCTGACAAGAATTCATGTGGGCAGCTCTCCTCTGGGGCAGTTTGTCCGGCACCATGGATGCAGGGACATTCCAGACAGCTTCCACAGTTCTGTCTCCCTTTACTCTAAGATACCCTGAACACCAGAGAGCTGGCTGTTGCACACTGGTCTTTGTCACAAGCAGAGCTGTGGCTTGCTGTTGATAATGGGCTCAAAACTGGGGAAAGTCAGGCATTATTGGTTTGGAGGCAGTCAACACAAAAGAGTTGACAGTTGACATTTTCTGTTACAGAGCTCGTTTCCAGGAAATGCACTGGCTGTCAGAAGCATCCCCAGGCAGGTCTGGTTAAAACGTGTCAGACTCCCTGGTTTTTCCCACCTAGACACAAATAGTGAAATGTGAGGGCAGGACTGGGGTCTGACTTTACACATTTCCATGGAGAAAAATTCAGGCTTTCATGTAGAGCTTGTAATCGATGGGAGCTGGGTACTGCTGTACTGTAACTGTACTGCTGGCATGCTGCATTTCCACATGAAGTAATAGATCTAAGGCCAGAAGATCATATGAAAAATTGATGTAATTATAAGACTGAACGCTGGTTTATTTTGCACAGGTTATAATGCACCCACTGAAACCTCGCATATCTACTGCAAAAGGTGTTATTTACATCTCTGTAATCTGGATCATGGCAACTTGTTTTTCTCTACCACATGCTATCTACCAAAAACTCTTTACCTTTGAATACAGGTAAGGATGTGCTTTGCTTTCTTCCACAGTCTCTCTAGAGGCGAAACTCTCAGTGGCTATACTTCAGCATCTTCTACTGAAAGCCCTGATCTTATGCTGAGGTCAGCCAAATATCTAGTCTGTAATTTTCATCAGATGCCTTTGCAATGGCTTATGTCCTGTCTTTATTTCTGGTTTTAACCATGTTATCTTTATTGTTTCACACTAATCACATGAAATAAGCAAGGAAGTTAGAGGATCTGGCCTGCACCCTTTATCTCTATACACTGATTTACGCAATGTACCAGTCTGACCAGAAATGGGTTAAAAACTAAAACCTGACAGCTTTTAATCTTCTTATCAGCCCTGGGAAAGTGCAAAAAAAACCTGCCTCAGCTTCTTGCTCCCTAAAATGCTGTCATGAACGTTGGTATTTGGAAAGTGCTTTAATGAGGAAGAGGTCCTTTAATAAGTGCAGAGACTGCTCTTCTGTTTGCCAAAGGACAGAAAATAAACACCTGCTTCTGTGCAGCTGGAAATTTTGTAATTGATGGCACTCATAAAATTATCATAAGGTCATGAATGCCCACGAGAAATTATCACCATGTTGCTCACAGGCTGCTCCCTGGACAGCAGAGCTTGGTTTATCTGTGACATGTGTGGACAAACGAAGGGTCTGCCTCCAGGCTTTATGGCAAGAGCCCTCCCCTGCCCTCCTCCTTGTTCCTGATGTACTCTTCTCACAGTGTCAGGCTGTATGTGCTCTCACCCCTGTCCGATGTCTCCACTTGCAGTGAGGAGGTTACCCGGTGCCTGTGCCTGCCAGATTTCCCCGAGCCTGCTGACCTCTTTTGGAAGTACCTTGACTTAACAACCTTCATTCTGCTTTATGTCCTGCCTCTTCTGATCATCTCTGCTGCCTACGTGACAGTGGCTAAGAAGCTCTGGCTGCGCAATGTCATTGGCGACGTCACCACTGAGCAGTACTTTGCCCTTCGCAAGAAGAATAAGAAGACCATAAAGATGCTGATGCTTGTTGTCATCCTCTTCGCAGTCTGCTGGTTCCCCTTGAATTGCTACGTTGTCCTCCTCTCCAGTCAGAACATCCACACCAACAACGCCCTGTACTTCGCCTTTCACTGGTTCGCAATGAGCAGCACCTGCTACAACCCCTTCATCTACTGCTGGCTCAATGACAGCTTCCGATCAGAACTCAGAGCTTTGCTCAGCATGTGCAGAAAGCCTCCCAGGCCCACAGAACAGCGGCTTCCCTCCACAGCCCCATCCTACCGACTGGCTTGGCCAGAAAACAGCAACTTCAAGAGGTTGCAGGCCTCCCGTGTCCTTTCATCAGCTTCCAACATCCAGTCAGGAAAGGCAGACATCTCTGCAGTTGAGCCGATTGTAGCTGTGAGTTAAACGGTGAGCCTGCACAGCAGATAGATACGGCTAGAGCTGAAATGGTGGGAAGATGTGGAGCCCTGGCCTACTTAGAGAGTGTGCAACCACAGGTGATAAAACTAGAGAGGAGGTTCTGGCAGTATGGAAGAGCTGCATGTTTCATGCAGGCTGATGATCATGGTGTGAAACCCCTAAAGGGGAGAAAGCAAACTCTTCCCAGGAAGGAACTCTCTTTGTCAAGTTGACTTTGGATTGGCATGCAGGATGGGATTCTCTGTATGTGTGTCGCTCTTATCTGTGTGACTAAGCCGTTTTACCACTGGGGCTGTATGTGTGTTTGCTGGTACTTAAACACTAAAGGAACAGCCTAATCACATCAGTCGTTTCTCCTCCTTTTCTAAGTCTCTTCATAGCAACGTGGAAGTGGTCAAGATGTAGACCTTTATGTTGCTGGCTTAGATCCATGAAACTGGCATCATGGTTTAACCAGGACAGCTGGGTAGGAAGGTATCCCTTCTGAACTGGGGTCTGAAAAGTCATGATCTGCTCAGAATGAACAGATGTATTTCATAAATCCATGTTTTTGTGGAAAAACCCTCAGAGAAGTGGAGAGTAAGGTAGACATTGCTAAAAAGAGGAATTTCTTACATCACAGAAACTTTTTCTAAGGTAAAGTTGAAGAAAACTGGATGCCTATTCTTTGCATAAGTAGATGCAAACACCAACCTGTTAGCTCAGCATCTGCCACCAGTGCTAAATCACAAGAATTCAGAAAGCTTTTCTTCAAATAGAGAACTAAGCCTCAAAAAGCCACTTTGGAGAATGCTGGATGTACCATCCACAATTAGACAACATGTAGTTAAAGACTACTCTAAGTTTGGACTATGATCTGCACACCTTTACATTATTGTCAAATGGCAGCTAAAGGATCCCACATTTTGACTTTAAAATTTGCCTTTGAATGTTGTTCTTTCATCATGTAAATACCCAGGTATGTCTCAGATCAGTCGTTTGGGATATTTCATCCCAGATAAGATGTTCACTCTGTGGAATTAGTTCATAAATGAACTGCTTTGGCAGAACAGATATTATCTCTGATAGCAAGTAATAAAAGTGGAACATTTCTCAGTAAGATACCCTCTGGTGATTGCACAATTTTGATGCATTTAAAGACGAGCGAGATGTGTCCTTCTTGCGGTGGCAAAGAAAATTCATGTGACTGCAGCTGCCTGGAGTAGTTTGCAGAACTTAATGTTCTTAGCAGGGAAAGATTTTGAATAACAAAACAACAACAAAAAAGGGGCATTTCCAAAGCTGTACCTTTTATTGCACAGGAAAGCAGTAACTCTCCTTGTGCCTTAGAAATTAGCTTGAATGCCACACCAGGGTGCCTTGTTCCATATTCAGCTTGGAGCAGCCAGCTGTGAAGTGAGAAAAATTGTCTTTTTAGAAATGGAGAAAAGGAGGAAGACAAACAGTTTTCCTGATGTCTTGGGATAAACTTAGATTTCTGAACTAATTTTGTGCCTTGTGCAGGTCTTTCACAGCTGAGTAAAAAGACTGAAATGACTGCCTCGCCTTGCTGCTCGCCTGCGCTTTCACAAGGTGTTACCCGTGTCTCACTTTGAGTCCAGTGCTGGTTTACTACCCTTTATCAAGGCTTCATGAGTTGCAGTATTTCTATCACTGATATTTAGGTACTGCTTTGACCCCCTAAGGAAAGTCCCACTTCCTCCTGCAACATTTGCAACACATCAGCCCTGAGGTGATCGGGCAGCTGGACAGATGTAGGTCCCTTCCAACTGAAATATCCTAGTCTAGTCTAATCTATTCTACTAGAGATCCCAAACATGCAGAGCCCGTGCTCTGTGCCGCAGTCCAGTGACAGCAGATTTCAACTCTCTACCAGCAAATAAACCTTCAGGAATGCTGAATACCTAAAAATCTAATACTATGCACTTAAAAGAGGGAAGTGGTGATGGGATGGTTTGAGAGCCACAGTAACCTGGGGCATATTCTGAACCCATTCAGAGTAAATCAGACCCATTCCCTGATTTTAGTTGCACAAGATCTGACCTGTAAGTTCTGTATGAGAAGATATATAAGATAACATGCCAAAGCATATGACAGAAGGAAACTTTGGGAGCAAAAAGCCTCTTAGTTTCCCTGTTGGAGAAGGATGATCTGCACCACAGCTCCTGCATCAGCCATCATCCCACTGTTCTGGGGATTCCTGGAAAATCATTGTGACAGGTGCAGGTACTGCGAGCCCCATCTGAGGGAGCTTTGGTGTGACAGAGGTTGCAGGTTGATGATCAGTTGGAGCTGATGGACAGACTGACAGCAGAGGTGAGCCTCGTGAGAGGTGATGCTCTGCGTACCCAGCGCTTTAACACAGCTTTGCAAACCAGAGCCATTTGGACAGGTCCATATATTACATTAGTGAATGTTTTTTTCCCTTTGAGTGAATGTTTTTGAGGACATACATATGTTACAGGTAAGATGTCTCTGAAGCTAAAGATTCTTAAGATTCTCCATTTTTGGGTGCAGTTACCATCCTTAGAACAGCTACATATGTAGAACGTTGCTGTAACTCCAATGCCTTCAAATCCTCAAATGCCCAATCAAATGCTCCAGATGAGTCTGAGCAGGGGTCCTGCAGTTACAGTTCTGGATCCTTCACTCCTGCACCAGGTGGAAAACCTTCCTCCTGCATGCTGTCCCTGATCTAGGCACAGAGGGGGTGTAAGAAGTGCTGAAGCCTGTAATTTAATCACAGAGAGCAGGGGAGATGGACCTGGTACAAAGAAAAGAAGGCAGGCTGGACAGTGAGCCTTAACAGCCTGTGCAGGGTCAAACTCGTGGCCAGTGCCCAGCAGAGGTACAAGTTTTAGAGATAACAGGGCAGAAGTGTGCAGAAGAAGGATGCGGTTAAAGCACTAGAAATAGTGTCATTGAACACTGTGAAATACAGCGTGCTGCAAAGTATGTGCCATGGCTCAAGGCAATGTCTGCTGAGCATTTCCTAATTAGCGATTTTTCATTTTCTACAGATATGATTTGGGATTCTGAAGAACCATTTTGCATTCGCTGCGATCAGTGGAGGTTGTGCTCTGAGCGCACAGAGAACAGTATGACACAAATTCACATCCTGGGCAGTTTAAACTGGGCATCCAGGCACCATGGGTATTCCTATATTATACCGCAGCTCTGGTGCAGGCCAGAAAGTCCTTTTAAAATGTGAATACAGCCAATGGAGCATTAACTGCAATGAAAGGCTGCCTCAGGGAGTGTGAAGGGATGGTCTGAGTGATGATAAAATGGGATATATGTGCGCAGTGGAGATTATATTCTTTCATTTTCCCTTATGTGTGTGTTTGCCTGATGCAGCTGGGCTTTTTGCTACCTTTGGCGTTCTGCTCTTGTGCAGTGCTTTGGAACAGTTGGTTTAGTAGCTAGCCTTAGAAGCACAGATCTGCAAGAATGAGCCTGGGGGGGTGTTTGGCGTCAGAAGGGACTGGTTGCTCTGGAGCATGGTAAGAATCATGCTGTTGGGAGGCTTTTCTTTCCCATCCGGGAATATAATGAATATAAATGTGAGGTATTATGAAAAGGGTTATTTTGTTTTATCTGACCCTCCCCACTCCCACCCTCACGCCCACATCCTCAGAAGCACCAAAACCCATGTGTGTGTGTCCAGCCACACTGACTTCTATGTGACACAGAGCCCAAGGGATGCTGGCTACTGACTCCTTCTTAAGCCTCTTGTGCTCCTTTTGTTGGCAGCAATGAACTACATTCTGGATGGATGTTATATATGTTATACATTAGAGTTAACAGTTATTATTGTTATATTTTCCCTCAAATTCTTGCCTGCTTCTGCTTCCCTAAGTCTCAGTCAAGGCCTGCTGGGTTTTTTTACCTCTCCTTTTCAGTGTCTTTATAGGTACAGACTGTCCTTCTGTTGGGGTGAAGAAAGAGCAATGATGCAGATGATGTGCTATGACCTCGTAGCCATCCTCCTGTTATCACACCACGGGTCTACTTACAGCTTTACCCTGGGGTAGTGCATTCCCCAGCGTTCACCAGTTTGACTGCTACCAGTCACATCCTTGTTATGAGTGCAGGTCATTCCTTTAAACCTGGCTCAGTTGTTTCCTCTGGAGGATTCACACACGTGCCCCTGCAGTAGAACACAGCACAGCAGTGTCTACTGGATAGCAAAGAGTGTGCAGGCACTGAGCAGATGCTGCTTGCAGGACAGAACACAAAGCCTGAGCTCAGGAGCTTGGTGGAACAATGAATTGCACTTAGGAAATGCATTATCTGGCGTCTGAATAAGGGAACTCAAGCAAGGTCACATAGCTGAAGTTAATTAACACTGGCATCTCCAAAACCCTGAGTGGTTGGCTCTGCAGCTTTCGTGATTTAAGGAGTGCTGGTTTTTCTATTCGAAAGTGAAAATATTTGTATTGGCAATACTGGTTCCTTATTTTTCTGTTTCCTTGGAAAATGTTGTAACAGATCTATGAAAATGAACATCTAAGTTCTAAAGATAATGAATGTTCGGTGTTTCTAACAATGTTCCTAGTGGCTTACTTACTTTCTCCATGTAGAATTAAGCAGACGTTGAAGGGAACAAAGACTATGCCAGGTGGTAGTCAGCAGCTTGTGCTATTCTGAATAGCATTCAGGGGAGAACAAATCCTCAAAGCCTTTCTTGCACTTGTTGGTGTCAGATGAGGTTTTTAACTTCTGTCTTCCATTCACTCCCTCTTTCCCTCCCTCCAGACTCTTGTCCCTAGGCCTGTGGTCCATGGCATCACTACTGGCATTGTGACACTTTCTAGATCAGTGCTCTGAAGATAAAACGTAGTCTTAGCCCAGGGCTTTACTTTTTGCAAGTAAAGCCTTTTCTAAGCATTTAAGTTCAATCATCACTTTTGCAAATGAACTAGTTGAGCTTTAAGGCCCATTCCAATGCAAACCTTTCCATGATACTGTGATTCTACTTTCTGAGCTCATGTTTCCTGAAAAGTGATGCTGAAAACAGGACATTTTAGGTATCCTGCCCCACCTCAAGTGGAACAGGAGGGCCATCTCCTGTGCCTTACACCTAGTATTCCTCCTGCGGTAGTCCAGAGAGATGGGGGGATTTAGATAGGGGAGCTGGGAGGTTTTATTGCTGAAGCATCACAGATAACTTGAGTTGAAATCTCCTCCTCCTAATGCTCAGCTGACTACTCACCATTTAGTTTCTCCCTCCTAAGTGTAGATGCTATTTTACATTTGTCTTTATATAATTTCACCTATTTGAGTTCAGGCCACCCTCAAATGACTTGCTCTCCACAGGCCACCAGTTCAGTACTGAACAGAGGCAAGCCTGCAGGGCCCCACTCACAGTGTCTTCCCAATTAAACCCTTCAATTCAAACCTTCTCCAGACTCTTCATCGTAGTATTTAACATGCAATAGTTAACTACTAGTTAATGATGCTAATAGTTAACATCATAGTATTTTACTAGCAACAGCCACATGGGAAACAGGCCAGTTCTGTGTCACTCTCAAAGTCTTTAGCAGTAAAGCACAAGCTGCCACTGTCATCAGACACAGTTGTGCTCAGCAGGAAAGCTCGACAACTTTATTCCACGACATGGGGGTTTTCATGACAGAGGAATTTATGCTGCAGACCGAAAAAAAGGCCAGGGCAGGCTCCTTAGTGGCCATAAATGGAGGTTTTCTCTTCCCATGTGCTTTGGTATGCCTGCCATAATTAGCAGTAAGCCAAGCCAGAGACTGCCTCATCCAAAGGAAAGCAGCACACAGCTGAAGCATTGTACCTGCATCCATTACAGGATATGCATTTCATAGAGTACAGGCAAAACTGACAGCACATAGCACGGTCAAAGCCTCCTGCTATACAATAGGTAAAAGTAAGCCAAGGCTCCTTGAAGCATACTGAGGTCATCACCCAAGGAAAAGATGACAGGTTTCCCCTGCACAGAAGAAATAAACCTCAGATTTAGCTGGTATTGTCTCTGACTACAGGGCAGCCCACCCCTTCTCCTGTCAGCATGAGATGAATACATTCTCCTCTTAGCTGGTGGGGTTGAGAAGAGGGATACTAAAAATAAAGCAGTTTTCTGGATCTTCGGGAACTTGAATGCCATTCTCTCACAGGCATTTTCCAGGTGTACCAGGCACCGTCTCCAATCTAACCACACTTCTACTTCTCACTGTGCGGTTCCAGAGGTTTCAGATTCACAGTTGCCTGATAAATATAAATCTTCTCCTAATTTCCTTGATGAATGTATTTAACTGGACACTGCTAGTTAAATACTAGCTAATACAAATGTGATTTTTTTTCTCTGGAGCTCAAAGTGCTTAACAAAGATTGGTGCCATTGTACACATTTTGGTGCCACAAAGAGAGAGCACTTACTCACCGCATCATTCAGTTACTGAGTCTTCAACATTTGCATATTGAATGTGAAACTTCAAGGTGTTTTTTGATGCATTTTGGGTAGACCATAATCAAAACAGCCTGGCCATGTGCTGCATAAATGTCATTAGTGGACCTCAGTGCAATACCCTAACATCTTTGCCAGCCATAGACTTATCTGCTCTGTGAAAGCAGACTCCCCAAGGTGCAGGCTACATTTGTGCAGTGAAGCTACTGATCTGAGAGCTAATGCTGAGCTCAACAACAGTTGGATAAAGCTCTACAGCTTTTGGACATGAGTAGGTTCATCCGCACAGTGCTGAGCTGCGTAGACTTAGAGCTGAGTCCAAGTTCTGCTTTCTGTACTTGTGTGCTGCAAGCACAGCCATCACAGGGCGATGGGCCAGGTATTCTCACTAAAATTAGACCTTCAAGGACTTAAAAAGAAGCAAAGATCAGCTACTGTAAAGTGTCAGGTAGCAGAAAAGTGTTTCGGGAGCTTCAGGGATGGCTTGACCTAGAAACTGGATGTGGACCCAAAGGCAGAGCTGTAGCATAGCAGTTTCCCAGGGGACTGAGGATAGCTATTATTCATGACAACCTTGTTCACAGATCTCTTGGATGCTGATAGGAGAGCGCAGCCTGTGCTGCTGCTGCTGCAGTCTGATGGTCCTGTGTTGAAGCCACCAGGTTGTGACTGTGTGCCCACGGAGGCTCCTGCATGATGCAGCAGCTCTCAAAGGTTTGGCCGAAGGAGCTTCGTGCCTCTGTGTCTGGTACATGGCTGGGTGGCTTGCGGTCTTATTCCTCATCTTCCTTATACCACCAAAAGGGATGAGGATGGGATTCTCCTCTGCTTTCCCCATTGCACAGCCCAGCAGAGGGATAATGTCTGCTCCTTCCCCAGGCTTCCCCGAGCTGGGGAGTAGATTTTGGCTGCCATTAGAGAAATGGAAACGGGGAAATTCTTTGGCCTATCCTTTCTTCTTCTTCGTCCCCACAGCCTATTTTGAAGAGGTTTTTGTGAGCTACCATGAGTCACAGTGGGGTCAAACCTCCCACCCTTTATGCTCAAAGCCTTTCAATGATACTTAGAGAGGGATCAGTCATCACTGCAATATCCTGACCAGAACTAAAATTGACTTTATCTCCAAAACAATTGCATGGAGACCTCCACCTCCTTCAGATCAGTCTCTGAGTCACATCTTATCAAATTCCAATCTTACCTCGCAGCCACCCCGATGGCTGTGATGTGACTGCCTTTCACTTGCAAAGATGTCCAAAAAATATCTGCTTCCTCAAGCTACCTAGTACTGTATTCACTGTTATATTTCTCTAAAGAGTGCATTTTGTTTCCCAGATTCCACTTCACCCCTACACCTGCTCAGTTCTTTCCCAAACAGCATCTCTCTTTAGAGGAAATCTGAGACAAACAACTACTCTTTGGACAGCTTTATAACCATCAATTGCAAATCCAGATGTTATCGTCTTGGTACTTCCTCATTGTCCTAGCTGGATCAAATAACCCTATGGGCTGCACACTTGCCAAACGAGTTGATCTCCCAAGAGGTGACCAAGTGGTAGTCATGTCACAGGGCAGCGATAAAACAATAAGGAAACGATTTGTGTGCAAGGATAACAATCCTCACAACACATTAAGAAATCCCTTAGGAAATAATAGTTAAACAAATGCCAGAATTTTACCTTCCATGTGAAAACCACCATGCTGCAGATGTGTCTGGAGGAACCAGACCTAGTTTTATGCTTCACTATATTATTTTAAGCAGCATAGAGCAGATCAATGCTCCCTGGAAGCATCCAGCTGCAGGCAGGAAAGCACATCTGAAGGGCTGAGGTACTGTTCTGAATGGTCTGCACCCATCCCTTTTCTTTCCTTCACTGTGGAAAGCCTCAACACCATGACTTCCAAGGCAACTGTCCTGCAGAAGAGCCAGACTGCATGGGAAGGGGTCTGCTTGTCAGCAGCAGTGCATACACAGTGTTTGCCTCCTCCAAACCCATAACCTTGCCTTGTGCGGCGGGTAAGCAACGCAGCTTGGTACCTCCAAACTGACAAGCTGGAGAAAGATGTGTGTAGCATGAAACACAGTGGGAATAAAATCAGTAGAATATTAGCCATAATGACTTCATAACCTTTCTTTGCTTTTCTGTGTCTGCAGCGCTTCATAGCCCATGCTGGCTGGTGAGCCCCGTTGCATAACATCATGAACACAGCTTTTAAAAGAACAGTAATATTGCAGAGTGAAACTACCATTTCACTCCTGATTTTGCTTCCTATTGTGCACATGAATGACACAACTTCCAGGTATGGAATTACATATTAGTTTTCCATGATGCTGTGCCTCATCTGGTTTACAGAAGGATAGTGGTCAAAACCAGTTATTCACTATTTTCTTTCTCCTATTGACCATGGGTATGCATCCCCCTCAAACCATGCTCTGAATAAGGAATTAATTTCTTCAGAGGACTTTATTCAGAGTGGGTTTTGTAGCACTTACTGACATTAAGGAGACATTTGCACATTCTGGCACTTCACATTTATTCAGGATGCTCCATTTGATGAAGTGGTGTTATCACCCTATTGTATGAAACAGGAACTGAGACAGAAAGAGAAGAGCATCTTGTATTCACGATACCAGGAACTGGGAATCTGAGAGAGATGTGGGTTAAAACCAGGCACAGAAACAAATAACAATTCTTTTGTTTATCATTTTATTGATGCCTGGATATATTCTCAGAAAGGCTGGAACCATTGATTCACTATAATCCCCTCTTCTAATCATAGAATCATAGAATAGAATCATAGAAGAGTTAAGGTTGGAAAGGACCTTAAGGTCATCAATTTCGAACCCCCTTGCTATGGGCAGGGACACCTCACACTAGACCATGTCACCCAAGGCTCTGTCCAACCTGGCCTTGAACACTGCCAGGGATGG
>WYDI02029344.1:560-17639 GCA_009867235.2 Psittacus erithacus | reverse complement strand
GTTGGGCAGAGAAGAGATTCAGAGCAGTCCTGCAGAGAAGGACTTGGGGGTGTTGGTCAATGAGAAAATGAACATGAACCGTCTTCAGTGTGCGCTCACAGCCCAGAAAGCCAACCGTATCCTGCGCTGCATCAAAAGGAGCGTGACCAGCAGGTCAAAGGAGGTGATTCTGCCCCTCTACTCTGCTCTCGTGAGACCCTACTTGGAGTATTGTGTGCAGTTCTGGTGTCCTCAACATAAAAAGGACATGGAGCTGTTGGAACAAGTCCAGACAAGGCCATGAGGATGATCACGGCACTGGCGCACCTCCTGTATGAAGTTAGGCTGAGAAACTTGGTGCTGTTCAGCCTGGAGAAGAGAAGGCTGCGTGGAGACCTCGTAACAGCGTTTCCAGAGTCTGAGGGGGGAGGGACTCTTCATTAGGGACTGTAGTGACAGGACAAGGGGTAACAGGTTCAAACTCAAACAGGGGAAGTTTAGATTGGATATAAGGAAGAAGTTCTTTATTGTAAGGGTGCTGAGGCACTGGAATGTGTTGCCCAGGGAAGCTGTGAATGCTCCATCCCTGGCGCTGTTCAAGGCCAGGTTGGACAGAGCCTTGGGTGACATGGTTTAGTGTGAGGCGTCCCTGCCCATAGCAGGGATTTGGAACTAGGCTATCTTAAGGTCTTTTCCAACCCTAACTATTCTATGATTCCAAGCAAGTGCAGAAGCTCAAGTCACCGTTTTTACACAAGACATATCCCTGATCCACTTTTCAGCGGCTACTCTTTGAACAAGCTGTGTGTCACACAGCACAAATACTCATTTCCATTGACATTGCCTAGCAACTGCTCAATTCCATTCCACTAAAGGAAGGCTGCAACTTGGGCAATAATTAATAAGGCTCAAGAAGTTTTTATTGTTTTAGCAAGGGGAATCCTTTACCAAGTTATTACTGAGTAAGGGCCCATCACTGCATTAAATTACAAAAATAGGACACACTTATAGTATGGTATTTTAATCCCACAGATTTTTTTACAAGGAGGGACTAGGAGCAATAGACTGGTGTCACTATGGGGGGTGAGAAGGAGCTTATGGTAATGAGATCTTTTACTATATTTTAGAAGTCATATAAAAACACTAACAAGTGTTATAAAATTGCAGCTAAGGTTCTGGTAAAACTGATGTGAAAGACGAAACCACTATAAGACAAGGAGTACAGCATCTAATCAATTTATGCTTGGCTGAATGAAGAACAGATCTAAAAATAAGCCTATTTCATATTCCCATGTTCTGTTTAACATTCAGAATGCTTTACGCAATATTCAAAAGCATTATCTATTGATATTAATTTGTAATTTTTTTCATTATTAAAATTGTATCTGCCTACCAAATTTAGCTAACTGGGGATTAGGCCACTAAACTTTAAGCATATTTCCCTTCAAATTAAGAGTAGCACAGGCAAATCAGCAGCAAGTTTAAACCACATGAGGAAAAAAATCCACACTTCCAGCTATTATTATTTCTTCTGTAAATCCTAAGTAGAGAATTTATTTAACACAAAGAGCACAGTCAGTTCTCTTAGGTTTATTTTCTTTTTATGGTCAGTTACAGACGCCCAGGACCAAGGCTATAGCTACTCCTTGAGAGCTGTTTCCAAACATTTGTTTTAATTTTCACTGGTGTATGAAACACAGAAGATAGCAACTGCATAAAGACAAGACACTGCTGTTGAAATTCCAGGGGAGCTATAGTAACTGAGACCATCTGTATTTCTTCCTGTACCCAAGCTACTACACTTCACATGCAGTCCCAGATCTCCTTTCAGTTCTGGGTTGTATATCACAACCCACCTCAGTCAGAGAGCAGTGAGCCTGGGGGGAAAACAGCTGTTTTCAGAGAAAGGCTCTGAAGTTTCTGCAATTTTGATGCTCTCATGCCCTTAACTAGAAGAAAGCTGTTGAGCAAAATGCACTCTGTTTTGATGCATAGATGAGGATTCTTTATTTTTACCTAAGACCATATAACACATGACAAAGTGAGAGCTACTCAGTTTTACACATGCAACGATGCATACAGTTAAACTGCAACTTCTCTACAGTGCTTATACTATAAGTAAAAAAGAGTGGAAGAGTTTACTACCATTAAGCAAATACTTCAAAGAACACTCATACTGTTCAAAACCTTTTTTTAAAAAAAAAAAAAAAAAAAAAAAAAAAAAAAACCAACACAAACCACCACAACAACACAACAAAATTGAAATAACTTTGTAAGATGAAATGACCAAAACCAGGATTACAACATATGGAAACTGTTGCATGCTTAGCAAAATTGAATATTGGCAGCGGTGTAATGCTATAGCTGCTGATAAAAAGCCTTGGGCATGAACTAGGAGGCACTGTTTTCTTCACCTTTCACTGATATTACAATAAAAACAACTGCAAAGCCATATATAAACCTTTCTTATTTTTTAGTTGCAGTAACCCAAATCAGGAACTTATTAGTATTGCTTAAGGCCATGAACTTTCATTTACATACTAGATTGTTTCCCTTGTAGTGTCAATCTGCTGATTAAAGGTCTCTCAAGTCCCACAGACACAACAGACCATGACAGCTTAATGACATGCTTAATATAATCTGGCATAAAACACTTATATAAATTAACATTTTCTGATTTCAAATTACTCTTCAAATTTATGAAGATTAGAAACAAGACCAAAAGACCTGAAGCTATATATTAGATAAAGAACTGAAAGAATAGAGATGATAGCATCAGCACCACAAAGTCAACAAGAAACACAACCTTCAGTAAACATCACAAGTTGATTATCCAGAGTGCCAGGGAAGTAGCAACCCACAGTGGGCACTGACTGACAAAGCAGTGAGACAGCAACTACAACATGCAAGTTCTCGCCATGGTTTTGCCACTGGCCTGCAACAAGATCCTGCACAGATGTCTCTTCTGTACCTCAGTTTTTCCTATCATTTTTTGTCTTGTCTAAACCAACTAAATTCTTCAGGACAAGGCCTGTCTCAAAGCTGATGGTTGAGTACAATACCATCACTATTGTACAGGGGAAAAGTGTAGTTTCCCAGGCTCAGCAGGGTAGAAGTGTTGATGAAACACTGGTTTCTTATTGTTCAATTAAATGAAATTGGATTTGGAGTTTTGCGACACATTATTGCTGGTTCACTTCCACTTTAACACGCTGAACATATAAGAAAGAAAACAGCATATGAAAATACATTTAGCAAAGGTTTTATTTTAGCAATATTGCTGATACTCATTTGGCTTTAGCTATACACTATTACAACAGGTTACAAATTCACTGTTTGATAGATTTGAGGAAGTCTAAAAGACAATTCTGAAGGAGGGAAAAGGGAAATAAATGCAGCTGTAATGGAGTGACACTGTTGCCATATGATAAAAATTATCTAAGAAAACCCAGAAGAGGAGCAAGAGAAATGCAGGGGCCCATCTTTTCTAGTGTCCTCTTTTAAATGCCATGAGAAAATAAACCTAACAGCAGCCCTATCAACCATTCACACCTGACAAACTTTCATCAGCATCAGGACATTAAGGGCTGTTTTGATACCGTTTAGTCACAGCAGGCAGCTATACCCTAAAAGATGCAATTACCTTGTCTGACAAAGCCAGACATGGTTTTCTTCCCTCAATAAAAGCCTGAAAGTCAAAGGACAGAGAATAAAAAAAAAAAAAAAAAAAAAGGCAAAGAATGTAAAAAGTAGAATAGAGGGGGTTCATGTGATTCATACTGTCTTTTTCCTTTTCTCCCTGCCTGTCCTTATTAAAGTGCATTTGGGATCAACACAAATAAGTCTAATAATGCCACAGAGGATGCTAAGACAGCAAGGGCACTAAGCATGTTTGCTACAAGCTGCATGCCCCTGCCCAAGTAATCTGAAATGCTGACTACACTGAGAACTGCCCCTTGTGATATTTTCGCCACCCTTAAACATCACAAAGGAAAATGAGAGAACTCCAAGTTGGTTAGAGTTAAGATCACAGATGGAACCTAGACAAGAGAATAAAAAGATACTAGTAGAGTGAAAACAAAAGAAACCCCCAAAACTGTTCAAAAGTTCCTATTACTATTTCTCTCTGTGGCAGTATTAGCTATCCATTATCTTTCCTGTTCCAGATTTCCTCAACTATTTGGCATATCCACCCAGTTCTCAGAAGAGGAGAAATTCCACAATTAAATGAGGCTTGGAACAACATTTCTGTCCTGAGAGGCAGTTTTCTTCTGTTTCATTTCCACAACAGATTGTATTCAGTGCATCAGACTGTTTTAAAAACAAACAAAAAATCCAACAAACAAGAACAGAAACTTGTTCCAATGTGCCTTAGGCAGCAACTAGCTTTAATCGGCTCCTCCAGAGAAGCACACACCCCCCACTTACCTCCCTCAGTATTTAATGACCATTCCATGCCACGCAACATGACATCCTATGAAGTTACTGGTCATTGACAAAATGGTAATTCTTTAAAGTTCTCTGACAATGTTATTAGCAATGAAGACTGCAAAACAGATCTACCTAGAGTTTTCCATGTGAATTATCAACTCTAAGCAGCTACTAGTAATTTCCTACCATTCTGAGTGTTTACTGTACAGTCCCAATGGTTACTGCATTTAAAAGATAATTTCAAATTAGAATGTTCTTGCCTCTTTATGTTGAGGGCTGTTTTTTTATTTTGGAAGTCTTTGTTTTATTTATTAGGAAAAAAGTTACACTTACAAATAGCAGGATTTTTAGAAGTTTTATTTTTCCTTTCAAAACATTGACTCTGCTCAAATACTTTAACTGCTTCCCATAAATTGTCAGTCACCACAAGACATCAGAGTAAATTTCACATCAAAATTGGCAGAGCAGTTAAAGCATATCAGACACACGAAATAACACTCAGTTTTTAAAAGCCTGAAAGCTTCAGAAGGGAGTGTCTCCTTAAATATTTTTACAGGTTTTTACTTTACAGTCCATTAAAGCATTTTTTGGGAATCAGTAAGCAAATTTCAAAAAGAAAGGTGTTCTAAGCTGCTGTTGCTGTTACTTGGCTTATAGAATAGACCAGAATCAAAACACAAGTAACTGACAACCGGCTGTATCATGTTTGCCATATACCAAGGAAAACCTCTGCAAAGTCTTGCTCCACTTGAAAAAGCAATAGAATAACCATTAACTCAGACATCTATCAAATTTCCAAAGTCTATAATAACGCCTCTGAAGCAAATCAAATAATGAATAGTAGCTTCTTTTCCTTCTTTCAGAAGAGGACAAAAATAACTAGGAAAAAAACACGATAAATCTGACATCCATCTCAGTATTCCTTATAAAATAAAACCTGACAGATGTTAGGAAGACTGTTCTTATTTCACACCCCAAGACTGCACTTCCATTGTGCACTTTGAACGTTCTTACAAGACACCCACCACATTTTGATCAAAAAAGTTTCCCTGAGGACACAGACACTGCAGCTGTTCAATGTGAAGTTGAAACTATTTTGATTAGTGTCAACATACAACATAATAATTCCATTCTTACAGCAATAACCACCCACAAGTTCCCTTGTACCTGTTCTGGGCCTCATTACTTCCAGCAAGGCTAACTAGTCTTGAGTATTTTGCAGGAGTTTGAAGACACTGTTATAATCAAGTCTGGAGAAAGTAGTTTTAGTGGATCTACTAGGATGACAATAGGAATGAGCAGAAAAAGCTAACTGAGTAGTTATTAATACCTTGCTGCCAAAATAGAAGAACATGACAAGTGAGTTTCCATGTGTGTGCCCTACGTCTACTATCATTCAATATTTTTGTTATCAACCAGGACAAAGCAAAACAGCACATTTATTAAGTTTTCCTATTGCAGTTAGAATTAGACTTCAAGCTTACTTTAACAGAGTGCAGAGATCTAGACAGAATGAAATCATGCGTTCAATGGAGACAACATGCAAAGAGCTGCTCGAAAGCTGATGCAGTCAAGTGCAGAAGTGCAGTGCAGAGAACAACTGAACACATGGCAATTCCTCACTGAAAAGGATCTAATGCAGGATTACTCAAATGGCTGATGCTTGTTAAGACTCTCATTGCAGTAAATTCAAGGTCCCAGATATATATATATACACACCAAAAGCACTTACACATTTCTCCCACAGTTTCCCTCAGTCCAAGACAGCAACAGCACAGCACTGCTGCAATTTCAACACAGTAACTACGTGCTCCTCTGGCAAATCCAGAGTCACACACTACTTCCTTACTGAGAAGGCATAATTAAAAAAAAATAAAAATTAAAAATAACAGCAGATGTTTTAGAGACCTGTGCTAAATTATAAGTTGAATGAGTCAACAATAAAAAGCCACTATAGGAAAACCACAAGCTTCATACAGAAGCTTAAAAAAGAAGCAATATAGCCTGTAAAAAGCAGAGAGTAATCCTTATGCTATATTTAGTCCCTGTACAGCTTAGTTGGGTGGTACATCTAGTTTTAGGCACTTAACTCTACAAAGACATGGATCATCTATAGTATCTAAGAAAGCAAAGAAATGATTGCTGGCTTGAAACAAACAGGCTTAGGATCTTTATTTACAGACACAAAGGACAGCAAACTGATAATACCATAACTGTTGCATAAGAAAAAAGAACTACTTGTAGTCTGTGTTCACAACACAAACAGTTTGTTCACAAACACACACAAATCAGCAATAGGCTGATATTTAATAAAGGAGGATTCAGATGAGATATCAAGTAATGCTTTTTAACGGGAGGACAGTAATACACTTCAGCTTTTCTGACGAGCCCCTGTCCTATTGCTTTCCTTTGGCCAAAAACACACTGAGTATTTCAGCCTCTCCCGTATGATCCATCACTAAGTTGCCTCCCTATTTAACAACAGCCTGGTGCTTTCACTGAACTTTCTTTTGCTATTAGTATATTTGTTAACTTTTATGTCCCTAGCTAGCCTGCACTGCAGCTAGGCTTTGGTCTTCTTGATAGCATCCCTAATGCCCAAAGGATGTTTTCATGCATCTTCTGTCTTGCCCAGCCTTGCTTCTATTTTCTTCTATGCTTTCTCTTTACATTTGAGTTCATAAAAACTCCTTCATTAATTAAAAATTCCTTCCCCTGAAATTCTTACTCCCCCTGCACAGTGGGATGGATGATTTGTTCCCGACTTCTCAATAAGCTTTCTTTAAAGACTTCTGCCAATGCAAGCTATCAGCACTTTTCTATCAAGTGTCAATGAACAATAAGTGAAGCTGATTCAGCTTAATTTTTTGCATGTTTCTGAGATTCAAGTGACAAGTTAAAACATGGGGTTAAAATTCTAGAAAGGCAAATACTGAAAAAAAAAATCTTGTGAAAATAAGTCATAACTGAAGCTACTATAAACCAACTCACAAGCTGTCATTGTAATTATTTTGCCATCTCTCACCTCATCTCCCACGCCCTCAATGAATACGTATCAGCTCTTGAAGGTGTTTTATGGACTTTGTAATAATTATGGTTTTCCACAAAGTTCTAGCTAGTCATTATCGTTAGCTCTACCTAACTTGTTATTCATTACGCAGGATTATCCGTTTTTCTTGCGTCATTAGTTTGCATAGGCAAAGAAAAATTCTTAGTCCAAATTCTCACAATATTAGCTTAAATTATGACTAAAAATCCAGTCTCAAATCTTGGAGCCTTGGTGTTTTTCAAGGCTTACACTGGCAATGTCAGAAATCATCTCGTTGTGACTTCATTTTATCACTCCATCTTACTGGGGAGCTGATGTTTTTATTAACTGATAAGAAACCAATCTTGTTACACCTAAGAGATGAATCTTCTCTTGAACTTGTTTGTCCTTCTTAAGATGTGCTATACAATTGTCAGCGTAAGTTATACCTGTCCCAGCATCCCAAAACTCTTTATGGGACATGTATGGTAACTGAATAGTTAATAAGCACACAATTAGCAAGTGTAACATTAAGCAACAAAGGAAGAGATGCAATTATCATTTTGTGTTAAAAGGTCATTAGCACAAAAACTGTAACATTAGAGAGCTCATGCCTAAAAGCTCTGAGAAGAGGTTTCTGGCTGCTGAATCTCTCTTGATCCTACTGCATAACCAAGTCTTGCAGCAAAGTCTGTAAACTGACTCAGAAGAATAACAATGATGTCTGCTGATCAGAGGCGTCCCACTCCCAGCCAGGTCTCTCAAAGCAAATAATACAAATTACAACACATGACACTAAGGCACTAAACAGGCAAATAATCCAACAATAATTCAGGAATTCTTTAGGGTGAAAAAACAAAACAAACAAGTCAACAAGCACATAATCTGGTCTCACAAATATAAACTATGTGCCATTGCAACTTACTTTATATACAAACAGCACTTAAGCAAGTTACAGAATGACCAAGTGATCATATACAGAACAAAACACATCTCACTCCTACACGGACTTCATATAAGACACATACAAAAAAAAAATTAAAAAAAAAAATTAACACCCCAACAACAAGCTATGACATTTTAATGCAAGATTTCTGTACTCATTTGCCCAAGCATGAGCCAGACCTCCATACAAAAGGACAAGACTGAGAACACTGGAGTCATCTTAACAGGCTGAAATGAAGTAGGACATGAAGAAAAGGTCAGGAGCAGCTCTCCATTATAAAGGAAATGTAGTTATTTATATCACTGGTTTAGAAATAGATTTTGATCATCTTGAACATCTATTCAATAAAGTGGTATTCCAATAAAAACTCATCAGCCCTGACAAATTGGGAAGGGAAAGAAAAAATACTAAAAAATAGGAAAAAATGGTGTACAAAATAATTTAGGCCTGAGACAGAAATCTCACTGCTCTTCCGCATAATACAGTTTTTAATCCTTTAGTATGTATATTAAACACCCATTATCGGTCACATTGCTTTTAGTATATGCACATAAAAACAAGTGAGACAACAAACCACATGGAGCACTGGGGGCAAGGATAGTTGGGGGTTGATGAACAGAGAAGCTGAGACCCAACACAAGGAACTGTAATTTTAAGGCCAAGACCTCTGAATCAAGAATGAGCTCTATACAAACTAGCACTTGGAGAGCTTCAAGGGTAATTCATTGGTCAACTGCATTAAAAGCAGCTACGCTGCCTTGCACAGGTAAGCAAAGACAGCAGCCTGCTGACATTGCTGATTCAGAACGACTCGAGTAAAGACTCACATCATACACTGTTTACATGCAAAAAGACAGTCTAGAAATGAGCTAAAAGCTCCAATGGATAATGTGAACAAACATTTTAGAGTTTTAAAGCAAAAAAGCCCCAACATATTAAGACATGGAAGGCAAGACATTTCACTACACTGCAACTTACGAAAAGTTTCCCATCTAAATCAAGAAATCCAAGAAATTTCTTTCATGGATAATCATGAAAATTATCACCACAGAGTAATCAAGAACTTAGTTGCTTGGAAACTTGCTTAGGATGCTAGAGATTCTGTTCTGTTTAATTTCTCAATTTGCTTAAGCCAGGGGCTAAATCAGATCTGAATCTCTTTTGCAGACAGAGAAAGGAAATTAACCGCATTACCAGTCAAGCAAACAATTTATATTGAAATAACAAGGAAGTCAGGGGAATGCTTTTTCCTAAAATCAAATAAGAAGTAAAAATTAAGACGCTTTCTTGGTAAACTTTAACAAACTGGCATCTCTTAACTAATAAATTCTCAGTAAGTTGGTTAACTTTAGAAATGGAATTTTTCCTTAATTTACTATTATTGAAATAGTTTAATACGTTAACCTACAAAAGTTACCGAAGAGCCTCTTCTCTCCTCCCTCCCTTCCCCAAAACACGAGAATACATTCCCTATCTGTGCTTTCACAGGCGGATGCACAGCTTCCAGTATCCTTACCTGGACAAATACAACCCTAGCAAGCAGAAGCCTTTGATCAGCTTCCAGCTGACTGCTCAAGAGGATTTGTTTAGGGCTCATGCTGCTGTAAAACAGCATGAAAGAAAGTTACTCTGTGCTCAGGGTCACATGAGAGACACTCAGAGTAATGACCTGGCTAACAGAAGCTCCCTCGACTACTTTGCAGTCCCAAGCTGCTCTTGCTATGAGGAACTTTTGTGTAACTTAAGAAAAATTGTCAATGGCCAGATTGACTCATCTACCACTGAGAATAAAGTGTGGTGTCCCAAGGGAACTCACTATTAGTACTTCTCCAGCTGGGAAACTGTAGTGGCATTTACTGAAGTACTTTCGTTGCTGTATTTCTTATAATTACTTTTTCAAATCCTAATCTGTTTTGGTTGGTATAGGTCCATGGCTAGCAAGGAAGCTATCAACACTTCCTTTGGGGAAGCAAAGGAATAGAGTTTCACACAGGCCTTTAAATTAGAAGCACACTTTGCAGACAAATTGGCCAGTGCTCAATATACGCTTCTGTTTTTGGTTAGCATCACTTGAAACACCGTGTTAGCAGAATTCTGTCCCTCTTCACTTTTAACACCTCCTTAATCCTAGCCAACCTACTTAACATCATCAGTAGCTGAATCCCTGTCCTGCATCCTACCCTTCAACAGAAGTTGCAGAGATTAGCATGAACATGATACAGTAACAAGCAAGAAAAAGCTTCTCTCTGGCCCTTCCCCCTAGGATGATGCCAGTCGAGAAGCAACCTGTGGCTTGTACAGAGCTGGCAAACTGCCTTTTGGACACAGAAAGCAGATGGGTTATAAGTTACTGGATATTGAATGGCTTAGACTTAGATAGGGAAGAAAGGACACTGATTATGAAATCCACCCCCGAAAATCTGCAACAAAAGGCAACTGTCCTTGCTAGCAGGCAGTTTGCCTTGATGTCAGATCAAATGGGGCCACTGGTAGGTCAAAGGCTACCTCGGAAGTAGCTGTCCAGCTCATTCCCAGTACTAAAGACTTTCAGTAATATTCAGTAATATACACAACTTTCCAGTCCACTCAAGAGTCGTGCAAGGAACAGCCAAGATAACAGCTGAAGAAATGGGGATAAAATCTTGGATGAAAGCCAGCAGTTCCCAGAAAACAGATCTTGATTCTGTACTCCGTTCCTCCCAGGCAAACTACAGGGCAACATGCAGTAACCAGTTTCTTAAGGGAATGTTAAAATCAGTGGACAGAGATTGGGAGGAGTAAAACACAGAGTCCATGTAGGCAAAGAAAATAACCCTGAAAGAGGCAAATGTAAGGAAGAGGTGACATACATTTCTCCTGACTGGACAGAAGCATGGCCTCAGGTGGGGTTTTTGTGAAGAGTAAGGGAAGACCGAAGATACCAAGTTAAGAAAATAACCTAAAGAACAAATTCACCCTAGAGTTTGTGTGAGGCTAAATTACATTCCTGTACTATTTTTGAAATAGAAAAAGACTTAAATGACTGGCTACTTATGAGTAATTATCACAGCTATTATAAAAAGATTTGTTAAGAGAATTTTGGCTGTTATATAATTATCCTATGGGTCACCATATGTCTAAGTCTTCATAAAATTAAACATACGTTGTTTTCACCAACTGCTGTAGTAGATTCATATTCTCATCCTTCTTACGTGCCGCAACATAAGAAGTCTATTCATATCACTGGGAATGTGTCAGAGCCAAATATCAAGCAGTGCTCTGCTAGCAGTTTCTTTTGAAAGCCAGGCCTCTTCCTCCCATATTCAGCTAATAACTCAAGGGTGTAGACCTCTTGCTAACTAAAGCCCATTGCTTTGCTGCAGCTTTCCTTTGGTTACTCTTAGCTCTACCCTACCATTTTTAAGTTCTGGAAGAGGACAAATCAGGACTTTGCTGAGAGTCCCTGTCTGTACAAAAGGATCCTCTGTGATAGGCTCCTACTCCACCCCTTTGGGCAATGTGTTACTAGTGAGAGCTCCCAACGCTGCTCATAGTCAAAGGTATATATTAATTTTCCTCCCAGTAAATATTGCAGCTCCCAACAAATATTGCAGATGTGGATGAATGGTTTTCAGAATTTTTAGAGAGGAAGGAGGAGGGAATAACACGTTTAGCCCCTTACTTCCACTCTATTCTTGCCAGCAGGTTAGCAAAAACTTAGTATTACTGTCAAAACCCACACAACCAAAAGCTAGTTTCAAGTAGTCACAAATATTAGTGGTTGAAGCAAGGAACTGCATGGAAGAGCTGTCTCAACTCCAGAAGCAAGACCGCATACAATACAAAATAGAATCCCTTAGCTATACCTGCATGTTGTTTTCAACTCAAGTGCTCTCAGAAACAGACTATGCATCAAAATGTCAAACTAAGAGTGCTGCTGACAAGTGAAAGTTCAAAACAAACCACATTTTATCAAATAAAGCCAGACCTTTGCATCAAGTCTATGTTTATATTTCATTTTTTCCCCCACAAGTGCAGGAGAGTTGAAACAATCTGTCACAGCCACTAGGACAGTTACAACACAACTAGCTGAAGTGGGCTGTCCCTCTTCCCATGTACTTACAGAAGGAGCAATAACCTCAGAAACTGTACAATCAAATTAATCAGATTTCATTAAAAAAAAGGTGAATGATCATTTCTGAAGTGATGACTGGCAATTTAAAAACTGCCAGACAGAAAGTCATCTTAACGAAAATTGAATAAACTGTTGATTGCACACTATACTTGAACCATTAACACGTTAGAACTGATGATGTCTTCCAAATTTAAGTCTCATACACAAAATTGGCTATAAGCTTTAAACAAAAGTGTGCAATGCAATGCACCAAAATTATGTAAGTGAGGAGAATCAACAGTAACTTGATCCCACCACTGGACCCTTTCAGCAAGGGTTATGAAATGTGTCTTATACAGAGTCACACACTTTAACCAGTACTGAGGGAAATTATCTTCACAAGCCACCAGGTTCTCGTCCAGGAATTATGATGCGATCACTTTGTGTAGTCACATACATGATTAAGTACTTTTTATCAGCATTGCACTCAGCTGAGAAAGAAGGACACAGTATGTGTGACAACAGCCTGGTTTTGTTCTGCAGGAACAAAAGAAAATTACAAGTGCACGACCCAAGGATGAATCAGGAACTGTCTGGGTGCCAAGCCTGCAGTGGGTGGGTGAGCAAGGCACTCTCCGGCTACCTGTACTGCTTTGCATCCAACACTGATGAACTCAAACCACTACAGTTTTTGTTACTGGCATCAGGTGGCATAAGACTGTGCTTACCTCACCTTTCCTCTTGTCCAGCAGATCTTGGTGTTTCAAATAAACAGCTGGGTGACAAAGAGGCTTACAGAATGGCAATGTTATCCTCCCACCTCCAAGCTGTAGAGATATATTGCTTCATGACAATCCTCAGATATCAGCCCAATTAAATCAGTTTGAGTTAGGCACTGGGACACTTGGCCTCAAGAGGCCCTTTACTTTCTAGCATTGGCCAGCATGGAAGCAACCAGTCTGCTATCCAGAAATCTACCCTATTAAGAGACGCTTTGGCAAACCTCCATCAATTCTATCTTTCTTCCCAGATCCAAATTAGCTTATAATTGTTTTGTATTTTATCACTCCAATAGTGAGTAAAGATGAAGGCGGGAGTTGTGGAAGTTTTTTTTTTAAATCCTCTCCAACCTTCAGTATGCCCTGTTTAGAGCTCTTTGATACCTAACAGCAAAGTAACCAGATAAGGTTTCATCATCCAAACTGATTATATATTAAATGTCTGTGGTTCTGTCAATAGTATTGCGGGAGAGAGGCAGCGCAAACAGCTGCATATCCAGTGTACCCAGCAAACTGCTTCTCAGTGCTACATCTTAAGAACTCACATACAAAGTAGACATTCACAACGCTTTACAATACTGTCACCCAAAAAGGGCTAAAATAATCCCACTTACAAGTGAGCTGCCCACTTGCAAGGACAAAAAAAAAACCCCTCCAACCAAACAAGAAACCACCACCACACACAAAGCCCCAAAGCCTGGATCATCTGCAAACCAACACTTTTTTCAAACACCTTTGGTGTCAATGTTAAATTTTCCCATGTTAATCCCTTTCTGAAGGTGCATCACTTCTAAGATACTTTAAGTTAGCCTACCCTTTGATTACCAGCTGAGTTAAGATCCACAGCAGTAGACACATTAGCCAGAGCAACAGCTATCTCTACTTAGGTATAATGTGCAGCATAAATCTACTTGAAAAAGGTTTTCGATTCACAAATTATCATGATAAATTCAAACTTCAGTTTTTCAAATCACATGCTTTGTAGGTTTCATTCTCTGTTACTATCACACTGAATTCCCATAAAGCAAAGCCTCTGCAACAGAAAACTGTACTCTAAGAAGGGGAATTCGGGAAAGCCTATCCCCCTGCCTGCTACTGCAGCTACATCTCCCCAGCCACAGTCACTGTGGTATAGCAAGGCAGTAGCAGAGCAGTCTGGGGACTGCCAGCTTGAAGAAGCTCCCCTCATGGAGATAAGGAAATGGATGCTGCATGATCCTTGTATTAAAAGCTCAATCTTCAGTGCTGATACATACACTCCAACTTGATCAATAAGCACAGGACTGGAGCAGGGCAATATTTTCAAATGTATGAATAAATCATGTCAAATAGATGAATACCGGGGAACAATACTTAGATTCAGCAACAAACCTATTGTTAGAAAAAGACTATTTGTTTATGACTAGCTGCCATAAATGTATTTTGATCAGCACTTGTTTGTTGATCTTCAAACTGCTTTGCTTACCTACAGATTATTCAAAGAAGGTGGAAAGCAATTTCTTTGAAACACAACCCAAGAAAAAATTACAGCACTAAATCTCAGCTCTTGTGAAAGATTTTAAAAGCATTCACCTAAATTTACTATTATGCTGCCACGTAAAATCGGCTTTCAATGGCTTCAGTACCAATAAGTCTCCCACAATAAACTAACTTCTAGCAGACTCAAAAATACAACTTCGAGAAAATATTAAAGCAAGAAGGTCTCACTCCAACTGATTAGAACAACCCATCATTCTAGAAGCAAGAGTAGTGGCCTTCTCACATGCAGAGAGCTCTGCTGCTCTTCTCTGTGAAAAACAAGTTCCACCACATCACTCTTCTCAGCAGCACTGCTTCTTTCCTTGAGGTCTGCGGAAAGCATGAGCAGCTCAGAATGGTTAGCAAGAGTGACAGGAAAGCTTTGCAGGTAAAGAAGGGTACACCTAGCCATATCTGAAAAGAAATGCATTGTGATCATGGATGAACTAGCAACAAAACAATCTTTGCAGCAAGATTATGCCCATCTGCTTCTTCAAAAGCATAGGGTCATGTTTAATTCCAAACACAGAGCACATCCCCAAGAACAGGCTAGGAATGCAGTGTTTGAAGCTAATCAAGGAAGCGTTGGAAGAGAGTGACTCATGTATGAGCACAAACATCAACCACCCTACACTCAAAGTACAGGCAGAACACAAAGATTAAACATCATCATCAGTAGGTTTGGGTGCCCCTGATCCATTCAAAAAGCTAATAAAAGTGAAAGGGCTGCAAACCAGCTAACTATTCTCCTCACAATGTTTATGCATTTAATTCATGTGCTACCTACTTTATCAGAACAGGCGACGAGATAAACTGAGATTGGTACTGCTCAAGAACCAGCATTAACTTTCCAAGCTACTAGCAATCTCACATGCTCTGCCAGTGAGGGGGGGACAAAAAGCTGGGAGGAAGCAGAGACAGGATACTTGACCCAAAGTAGCCAAAGGGGTATTTCATACCACAGCATGTCATATCCAGTATATAAACGGGGGGGAGTTACCTGGGAGACTCAGACTGCTGCTCAGGTCAGACTCTCGATCGGCAGGTGGTGAGCAACTGTATTGTGCATCACCTTATATTTACTGATTCTTTTCCTTTTCCCTTTCAGTTTTATATTCTCTCCCCTTGTTATTTCCCTTATCAGTAGTAGTAGTATATTATAGTTACTGGACTGTTCTTAACTCATCGGATTTACATTCTTCAATTCTCCTCTGTCATACCAGGAGAGAGGGGGAAGAAAGAGGGGAGTGAACTGCATGGTGCTGAGTTACCAGCTGGGCTTAAACCACAACACCAATTTGCCATATTTACCTATCAAAAACTGTGCCTGATAAACACAGTATGGGTGCACTAAGTTCAAATCACCAACTCTCTCCTCCCTGCAACACTGCTAAGGATAATCTTGTATACAGATATGGCAGGAAGGTCCTCCTATCCCATTCATGCATTAGTTACTGAGCAAGCAGAAGAAAAATCAAGCAGTAATGCAATGCAAAAATTCCCCAGGAATTTCAGGTCAAAATAACCCAAAGCAGACGTTATTCTGCAGATCCATTCAACTCTATTTCTAACGTGCAAACTAAAAATACAGGTCATGTTTGAAAAAAAACCCTCAAAGCAGGCTGCAAATCCTGTGAATGCCTGCACTTCAGCATTGTTATGAAGAACTGCTGATTTATTGAAATGAAGCAAGCAACAAAATGAAAGCTCTTTGTGTAATTACACTAACGTACAGCAATTTACTTGAGAGAAAAAAAGGATTATGCAGTCCTGCAGCAAGCAACTTGCATTAAATGCAATAAAAAACAGTTGAGGACAAATCATAGAATCATAGAATGGTTTGGGCTGGAAAAGACCTTAAAATCATTCAGTTCCAATCCCCCTGCCACAGGCAGTGACACCTCACACTAAACCATGTCACCCAAGGCTCTGTCCAGCCTATTCTTGAACACTGCCAGGGATGGAGGATTCAAAACTTCCCTGGGCAACACATTCCAGTGCCTCACCACGCTCACAGTAAAGAACTTCTTCCTTATATCTAACCTGAACTTCCCCTGTTTAAGTTTTAATCCATTACCCCTTGTCCTGTCACTACAGTCTCTAATGAAGAGCCCCTCCCCAGCATCCTTATAAGCCCTCCCCCCTCAGACTCTGGAAACGCTGTTATGAGGTCTCCACGCAGCCTCCTCTTCTTCAGGCTGAACAGCACCAACTTTCTCAGCCTGTGCAGGTGCTCCAGTCCCCTGATCATCCTCATGGCCTCCTCTGGACTTGTTCCAACAGTTCCATGTCCTTTTTATGTTGA
>WYDI02029342.1:80412-114095 GCA_009867235.2 Psittacus erithacus | reverse complement strand
GCCCTGCATAGAGTTTTGGTTATAAAAGCAAACCATACAATAGCTGGATGGAGAGCACTTTGCCATCCTGTAAAACCATTTTTAAGGATTTCTAACTTCGTTCTTTTCTTTATGATGGTGAGACCAAAACCTTTATGATAAGGGAAGAAAAGGTGCAGGGTCCTTCCATGTGCAATCTCCCCCAAAACAAAAAAGTGATCAGCAACAACAAAATCAGTAATTCCATCAATGTCTGAGAAGCAATATGCAGAGGTGAATTGGGGAATTCAGGTTCAAAACTTGTGTTCTGCCTAGGTCTCCAGTTCTAGATCAGTGTGTTAAACTTTGCATGTTTCAGAAATGGCATTTTTCTATTTATTTTCTAAGTAATATTACAGCAGTGGATCGGTGATGTCTAACCAGAAAACCCCACACTTTTAAAAATGTCCTAACCGAACTTTACCAAAGTTGGTAAAGTCACAAATGCTGAAGTGATGTGTAATACTGTACATAACATTGTCAGTTGCATATATTAAAAGTTATTTTTATGTAGATGTTAGCACATGGCTTTATTTCACTAGCATGTTCTGCAGAGTTGTGACTTGACATTTAAATTTCTTGATGATAATACAGAACTGATTACAATTTTGCAATCTGTTCTGACAAGAGCAATTCCTGTTCAGCAACATCTCTGCTGATTATAGATATAATGGCAGCTATTACCACTGTTGCTCATGCCTTCACTTCTTTCCACAATCCTTACAAAAAACATTGAAAAACTAGCCTTCAGAATATATTATTTAAGAGAAACTATTCCCCATTCCACCTCACTTCTTTTGTTTTCTTTTTCCCGATTTTCAGTGATGCCTTTACTTTCCTTTCCACACATCTTTCATCCAACTTTTCCTATTTACATCTCTTTGCCATGGGTAACTCTTCTTCATTTCATGAGGGTAAGGCACTTTTTTAATCCATTTCTTTTCTGTCCTGTCTTTGCTTTAGTTGACAATATGGAGCAAACAAATACAAGAAGTATTTTGGAGAACACCTATTATATACATGGCTATTATAGCTTTTTTTTAATTAAAAGTTGAACCTGAATGTACTGTGACAGAAAATCTTTCACCATAGCACTGAAATGAGAAATCATTATAATTTATTGTTGTACCGTAAAAAATTTTAGCGGTGGACATGACATGCATGTACTGTTTGCCAGTGCTGTGGTTTCATTAACCTATTCTTACAGACAGATGGTGTCATTGCAGAATTTAGTGCATATATTTCATTGTGATGTCTTTACATGTTACAAAGCAAAAAAATATTCAGTAACATGCTAGGATGGTTCTCTAGTCTGAAAGAGATAAAAAAACTCAAAACATAGAAATCTGAAGAGCACTCACTGGCTTTCAGTGGCAAGTGCATGGTTGTGTCACCCAAGACTTTATCTGCACTATTGCTATGGTTAAATCCCAGTAGTTGCACCCATTGTTATATCTCATGTACCAATGACTGCTCTGGATTGACGGGCTTTTGAGCTTAGTTTAAAAGGCTTCTAAAGCAACATAAGCTACACTGAAGCCCTATTCTACCAACAGAATAGTACTCCTTATGTAGGATTACATTGATTTCAACATTCTAAATTCATGCCTTATTGCCTAACTTGACTTTTTTTTTTTTTTACTTTCACAAAGAATTGTTACATCTGAGGGCCAGGGTAATGGCAGAAACATCTAGCACATATAGTAGCTTACTAGATCAAAAACTAATGCTTCCAGAAAATTACTGAATTATATGCCAATTAATTATTGGTATTGAGTTATTTCTGCAAGTGGGAATTTTAACTATATATATACATACACAGTTTGGAATCCAGTGCTGAAACAAGTCTTGTCTATCTGAAACAGGCTTGCTTTGAAATCATCTGACGCTTAAAATCATACGGATATAGGCTGAGTGATTTAAAGAAAAAGCCACAAAGAAATAAAAATAGAAAATCTACTGTGGTAAGGCTCAGTTAATAACATGAGAAGCAGTTTCAGTGCTTTGCAAAAAGACTGAGCTGCACAGGCGCTTCCCACACAGAGCCAGGCAGACACATCTTTTCAATATTTTTCCTGGCTCTGTACACATTTTGCATAGTATTTATGAAAGCAGTTAATAATCTTTATCAGTGCTAACATAAGGCACATATGCCTTCACTGATTCCTGCTTAAACATATAGTGTTGGTACGAGTTTTATTAGGAGATTCCTTGAAAGCTGGTTAACATGAGTCCATTTTTCAGCATTTCTTCAGACTTTAATCTTCAGAGCATTTGCTGGTGGATCATGGAGTATTGACCGAACCCATGTTAGTAGCCGTACTCTTTTTTTTGTCTTTCATTCTAAGGCTGGTGCTAACTTGCCTGGAAAGGTGGCTAAAAATCCCCTACTTGAAAATACCTAATAAGCAAATAAAAAAAAATCTTTAGTATATCTTGTTTCCTTGAACTGTGTTTGTAGTTCTTCTAGAGTTGTAACATGCTCATATTTGTCCAGAGAGGTGATCACTGCACCTCTGGAAGAAAAAGTGATCTAATAAGATGTGGGCCACACTAAGGAAAAAGATGGGGAATATTTCCAGTTTAAGGCTGTAGAATGGAGCAGGTTTGTCTTTAAATCATAGGCTGTTATACTGTGAGGCGCTATAATTATTTTGCCTGAAGACACAGAATAAAAGTTGGAAAAAAGATAATACCGGTAAGTATAAGGGTTGGAGGACAAAATGTGACTTTCATAATGAAGGCTGAAGTCTGCCTAAGCAGTTATTTCTTTCTATGCTACAGTGTATGCTAAGTTTAACAGAGTGAAGCAAAAGAACAGAATTGCCTAACTAGGTTAAGTGGTAATATTTATGCCAGCGAATCAAAACTACCCATAAACATAGTTGCGAATTGTAAATATTGGGCTATGTTAACATCAGCGATATGTCAATGGTTTATTACGTAAAATAATTAGGTCTCTTGCCCCAGAGGGTCCAGAAAAAGCCATTAAACTGGAAATTTAAACTGTTCTTCATGTGTGGCAAGTAGAGGTGCATGAAAACAGCATATCTATTTCTTCTGGCTCAGTTTTCTTGACCTTTCAGTTCTTTCTTGGCATCTTCTGAATTGTTAAAAATAAAATCCTTATGAGGGCACTGGCAAGTGGTTAGCAAAGCTCATTATAACAGCTTCCTACATTCAGTTATTAAAGCCATAAAAGTTAGGACTGAAAAGGAATGATTTATATATACTTTAGGAAAGGTAGCTGTCCAGTGATTGTCCCGAGAAGCCAGGTGAGCTAAGCTGTTTTCCTTCCAAGGGAAAGAACCATGCGGGCAGGACTCCCTGCCACATTGCTGTTATGCTCCTGAACACAGTAACCCTGCATCCAGGGAGCTCTCCTACTGAAAGTCCATTACACAAATATTAAAAAGAGTCTGCAGTTCATTATGGATGAGATTCTGCTGACCTGACCCTGGCTGGGAGCATGGCTGTATTCCTTGAAGGGTACAATGCTATTCAACATTAAGGGAGTAGCAGAATCTGGGCGCTTGAAGTAGTTAAAATAATTGTGGTCTTCTGAAAACTTCCAGTAATATTCAGCATGGTTAATAGTTAATTAATACTATATATCGAACAGACATTAATGCAGAAGGTTTCATCTGCATTATCTCTCTCATTTGATCACTTTCAAGATTATTGGATTTAGACCATATATATGTGTATATATATATATACAGTATTTCCCAAGCCTATTGTCAATCTTTTGAATATATTGAAGATGATTATGAAATTAAATGTACCTCTGTGGCTTTTGTGACATTATTATCTTCAGATGAATTGAATGCCACTTTCGCCTCATTTCTTGCAGCCCTGCTGAATTTCTGTTCTATGAAACCTCACTGTTAGTGTTCTGAATGCATTGATTCTGTTATCCATCAGTTTCCATTTCAGTTTTCTCAACATGAAATCTCTCTGCTAATTCAAAAAACTTTCTGTCTTCATTATGTATAAATCACTTTGCTGCCCAAAGACTAAAAAAAAACCCCTAAATGTAAGATAAAGTGAAGGCCTGGTTACATTTTATGCCAGAATCATAAATGCAGGGGCAAAAAGGGGGAAGGAAGGAAGCATTACCATTTAACTTTTTCTCTCTGGGTTTTTTTTTTCTTGACAGGGGGCAAGGTTGAAGGTTATTTTCCAGGAAGATACAAGTCTGATGAGCCAAGAATGTTTTTCTTAAATAATTGTTTTCTTGGATCTGGGCATGCTTTTAAAGAACATCATCATCATGCTTTAAATAGCTATCTTTCCAAATGAACACAGCAGTGGGGAAAAATATCCTATTCTTAACTGGCTTGGAAGAACACCAGGGAATAGTTCTTGCACAGTTAACATTTTTCATATTTGTTATGTTTGCTCAGTAAGTCAGACATTTTATTGTGTACTACACTATATTATAAGTACTCTTTCTTACCATATCATGAATTACTTCATGAATTACCTGCTTGATCAGTGAGACTCTAATAATGATGAATGTATCTATTTAAGATCATCAAGTCCATCCTTTACCCCAGGACTGCTAAGCCCACCACTAAACCATGTCACTAAGGTCAAAATGATCTCCCCCCTCACGAGGGCCCCTCACCTCTCATGGCCACCCCTTGTCTCCCCTCATGATCGACCCTCATGGCCTTCCCTTCTTTCCCCTCACAATCTCCCCTCATGACCACTGCTCATCTCCCCTCATGGCCACCCCTCCTTTCCACTCACAAACTCCCCTCATGGCCGCCTTGATCCCTCATGGCCACCACCTGTCTCCCTTCACTATCTTTTCTCATGACCACCCCTCCTTTCCCTTTACGATCTTCCCTCCTGGCTGCCTGTCCTCTCCCCTCATGATCTCCCTTCGTGACTGCCCTTCATGCCTCATGCCCACCCCTCCTTTCCCCTCATGATCTCTCCTCATGGCCACCCCTTCTTTCTCCTCATAATCTCCCCTCATAGCCGCCCCTCCTCTTCCCTCACAATCTTCCCTCATGGATGCTCTCATCGCCCCTCATGATCTTCCCTCACTGCCACTCCTCCTTTCCCCTCACGATCTTCCCTTGTGGCTGCTCTTCCTTTCCCCTCACAGTCTCCCTCCATGGCCACCCCTCCTTTCCCTTTATGATCTTCCCTCATGGCCACCCCTCCTGTCCCCTCATGATCTCTCTTCATGACTGCCCATCCTTTCCCCTCACAATCTTCCCCCACAATCTTCCCCTATGGCCACGCCTCCTGTTCCCTCATGATCCTCTCTCATCGCTGCTCTTCCTCTTCCCTTCACTACTGCCCTTCACCCCTCATGGCCACCACTCCTTTCCCCTCATGATCTCCCTTCATGGCCACCCCTTCTTTCCCCTCACAATCTTCCCTCATGGCTGCCCCTCCTTTCCCTTCATGGTCTTCTCTTGTGGCTGCCCTTTTCTCATCATGATCTCCCCTCACGACCACCCTTCACCCCTCATGGCTACCCCTTGTCTCCCCTCATGTTCAACAGTGTTTAAATTAATATTTTCCAGGTTTTGTGCAACAGCCACATGTATGCACTGCAGAGCCTGTTTCCACCCACAACAAGGATTAACCAATAGCTATCTGCTTTACTGCATACACTCCCTTCCCCACTCCCTGTACTTCTACAGGCTCCTGTGCCTCTTTTTGCTTCTCCAACTAAACAAGCCTCACTTACTTAGTTACAAGACCAGATTACTGTCAGAGCAGCCTCCTTTCTGCATTTCATGGAGAAATGTTCAGCATGTTTTGGACCAGGATCCAGTCCTCTCTG
This sequence comes from Psittacus erithacus, assembly GCA_009867235.2. Classification (NCBI taxonomy): domain Eukaryota; kingdom Metazoa; phylum Chordata; class Aves; order Psittaciformes; family Psittacidae; genus Psittacus; species Psittacus erithacus. The sequence continues at coordinate 108,268 of WYDI02029342.1, read as the reverse complement.
ATGCTCAGTTCTCTCTGTAAAGCAGGCTAGGAAATGCACCTTCCAAGAGAATCTGGAAGACTTGGTCTATAATTGCATGTAAACCACTTAAGTAGTAAGTGATACAGAAATCCAACAAACATCAACTATTTTTTGCTTAGGGAGCGGCATTGTTAATCGAGGGGTGCCCTCTATGTGTTCAATAGACCCTTCCCTACAGTTTTTAACTAGTAAACACTGCTGGACTAGGGCTGAGTTCAGGTCTGTTGGGTGCTGCTGCTGCATTACTGGCAATTAACATGGCTGTGAATACAGTAGACCGCACTTTGTTTTTAATGGCTCCATTTGGTCCAGCTCAAGCTGGATGGTTTTACATTTAGTATGCAAATGAAAGTTCCCAGTTTCTGATAGCTACAGTAATACAAGCTAAAATCAGATCTCTGCATTTAATGACTTCAGGGAGTATAGTATAGTCACAGCTGTATAACCTTGCTTTCCATCAGCAAAAAATAATTGAATAACCAGTATGAGTGAATTCATTATTGAATCTAGAATATAGAGGAGAGTAAAGCAGAAGTCTCTCGGGTGGTTTTGTTCCTCATTTTACTAGTTACCAGTTTACTAGAAGATAATTTTCCTGAATGATTGTGGAAGATGGTGATAGCCTCAGGTGCAGAGTGGATTTGAGAGTGAGAAGTACATCTAAATAACGGGAACAATAAACAAATGATGAGAGATAAAGGGTATATGGAAGTACTGGAAGTAGATTTACCTTTTTAACATTGTACCAAGTGTTGTCCCTTACACTTAAATAGAATTTCATTTACAGTATCAGCTGAATGTTGTGATTTCACTAGTTTGAAGGCAGATTCTACCAGTGTTTTGCTCTTTTTATTTTTTTTATTTCAGGACAGGTACAGGCTGCATGTGTTTATTTTTCTAGCTATTTTATTTTTTTTTTCCTCTAGCTAGAAAAAAAATGAAGATTTCTAGCATTTCTTGATAATAGAAACTTTGCACAGAAATGCTTGTCTTTCATGGTATTCATAAAATGCGTGGAGCATAAAATTTTATCTGCAAGTGCTTAGGGGTCTCAAGGATACAAATGCATACACTGTTCATAAATGCATTTTACAATTTATGCATGAATATTTGATTATTCTGATCAAACATAGAATTCTAGGTAATTATTAGTTTAGTTAAGCCAAAGAAACACATTGAATTAATGCTTTCACTATTTTTTTCACTGATTGTTTTCCATATTGGTATAGATGCTTATCTTTTGTAGGAGGAGAGGAAGGGACAGTGGCGCTTACCATAGAAGCAGCAATACAGAGAGAGGGAAATCATGCACTGGAGCCTTCTTAGGCTCCAAGGTAACTTCAGCCATTTGCTGCCCCCTAAAGCAGTAGTCTGCTCTTCCTGTCAGTTTTTAGCAGCTTGTATCACTCCTCTGGTACTGATACTGATCCTTCCTTCAGTGTGGGTGTTTTGGTGGCTGGACACCTGCTGTTGGAAAATGAGCTGGATTAAAACTAGCTCAGGAAAAAAAATGTAGTAAAAACAGGTGAGAAAGAGCGGCTGGGAGGCGTGGAAGGATTGCTTCAGTCTCCACTTATATTTATGTATGTGAGCTTCATATGTTTATAAACAAGTGTATATTTTTGGTGGCAATATATTCTTGCTGTGCAACTTAACAAAGTAACACAGTGGCAAAAATAAAGAATATTAAAATACATCACTGATTTGCTTTGTGATCTTAAGCAAGTCATTTAGCTATCTCACACATCAGCTTCAAAGTGGATGTTACTGAAAACTAGCTCTTACAGTTGAATTTTTTTGGACTCCAAATAGGTTTTGTGCTGTCTGCTAATGTTAGCTTATTTTTACTTTAAAAGCACTGCAGCCTTACCTGATACATTTGGCTTTGCATTGCCAAATTCCCCTTGACAACAGTCAATAAAAAAGCAATGAGAGAAATACCTTGTAGAGGACAGTGGGGTCACTTGTTATATATAAGAAGAGTTGCTCCAAAAATAGAGCCATACTTGGAGGTGAATAACCTTAGTCTATTTCAGGGCTATTGAAAGAGGTCTCTTTCTTTTTTTATCTCCCAGAAATGGAAGAATATTGCTGAATAAGGAATGTCTGATCCCGTTTGCTTCCTAGCTGCCAAATCATGAGTATTTGGAATCAGCTTGTGTCCTTCAGCGCATAGCTTATTGTGCAGGCCTATTAATGTATTCATCTTTCCATTATGTAATTTTGTACAATGGTTGTAATATGGCTGGATCTTCAGAGATTCATTGTTCTTACAACAGTTCTGAAAATTGAGTGCGCAGTATACATAACTATTAAAAGCCATTTCCTCCTACATGCGTGCAATGAAAAATAGTCTCTGAATAATGAATATTATTCCAGTATTTGATTAATGTCTGAAAGTGATTTTACAGCATTTTTATATCTGTTTCCTAAAGTGCCTCTTGTAGGTTTTCTGACTCATTTCTGCTTAACATATGCAGTAGGGTATTTTGAAATGGAGGTAAGTGAAACTGATATAACCCATAAAAATATAGGAATGGTGTTAAGCCATTTGATTCAGGCACGTAATCGCAAGCTGTGGTATTTCTTCAGCCTTCACATCGTTCTTTCACGTAAACATGCTGCCACGTGACTGGATTCAGTAAGCAGTTCTCCAGTGCCTTTCACTAACTATGAACACAGCTGATACTGCGTTTGAGCAGACCTGTTTTTCCTGGGCTCTGTACCACTTCAGGAGCCTGTTGACATTTTTACTTACCATAACCTCTGGACTACAGGAGAGAGATAATCTTCTCACCTATAGCTACTAGAAACTATGCTGCCTCCAGGAACCTACAGATCACTTCCAGCAAGTTCATTCTCATTCTGTGCTCCCCTAAGCAGTTGCTGCAGATGCAGCACTGGCAGTACAGTTCTTGAGATGTGTGCACTGTCTTACCTCTTCAATTATTCAAGAAAAAAAATTATTAAGCCTTTTAGTAGTGAGATGGAAATTTTGAAACTGTTTATTCCAAGCCATACAACCCATGTCATTTAGCTTTTGCTACAATGAAAATAAAGCCAAAGGCTCCTCTACACATTCTCCCTCTGCTTTATTGTGTTTGAGAGGGAAGGGTAATTTTGCTTAGTAAGAGTGGCTGGATTACAGCCGCCTTTGACTTCCAGGTTTTTAGTGTCATCAGGGTGGCTAGACATGTGCAGAGCAGTGTGACACAGTGGGGAAAATGGGATTTGGTTTCTTTGAAATTAGAAAAAAAAAATTGTGATTCTTTCCCTTTGAGGACAGTTTCCAGAAAACCTATTAAATTCTGTTTTATTTTTAAGACTTGGAAGGTTTTGACTCTGTAATACCAATTGCTGAGAAGCTTAATCATCCAACTACAACTAGACCAAAAGCTACTGGCAGGCGACCACCCTCCCAGTCTCTCACATCTGTAAGTTAATTTTCCATTTCTCTTAAAAATATTTTTTTCTGATTTTTCACCCCTCCCTCCATTTGCATTCCCTGGTGTTTTGCTATATTTCCACAGCCATTCCTGCACACGTACAGTGAGGCAGAGAAATGCAACTCAGGAAAATCAGTGTCAAAAAGCTGCCAGTGTTCTGAATACTACTGTTCTGAATGCTTAAAACATTCCCTCTCTCATAAGATTTGTAACCCCTTATTTGGGTGCTGCCAAGTATTCCTTGCCAGCCATGACTGAGGCCAGAAAAATCCTTTCTAAAAATCTGTGGAATTAAGTAGCTTGTGCTAAGTATTAAGGATTTTGAAAGTGATTCTCAAAAGAAGTGATTCCTTTGGTTTCTCTAGAACATTTACCAGATTTTGAGCACAAACAGACCATTTCAGCCTTTGGCAGCTCTCCTTGAGCCATCATGTGTTTCTTCACATTAAGCTCACAATCATACATGTAATGGTGATTTAAATTTCACACTTTACTGTGTGTCTTTGGACAAATTGATCTCATGAACCATACTTGAGAAACCACTACTTAGTTTTTTTAGTGTCATCTTCTTTGGGGTTTGTTCATTTCTGTGCTTTTTTGCATTCTGGAATATCAGAATGACAGCAGCTACTGATGATTGCCCATGTTCATGTTGCTGAATTAAAAAAAAGTGAAGGGAAACAAAAAGGATTATTGTGAAACTGATAGAATGCGTAAAAGAAAGCTTTCAAAATTGACTACGTACATAAATATGGAAACATAAAAGATGACTGAAAAGGTTTTTCTTCCCCTGTCAACTCTCCGGGGAAAGGAACAAGGGGTGGAAAAAACCTTCCCTGTTTGTACCTTTACAGAGGCCATGAACAAGGCAGCCCTGCAGCACCAGCAGTGTGCATGAGCAGCAGCCTGGGTCCTTTGAAGAGCTGCAGAATGAGACCTGCGCTGAGCAAAGCCATGGCAGAGCTGCCCAGGTGTCAGAGTTGGCGTCCCCACAGCACAGTGCTCAGTGCCCTAGCCAAATAAACTCTTTTTATGGACAGGAAGGTGTTTTCTTCTTGCAACATAATGCAATGCAAAGATGTAAATTAATGATGAATTCAACTCTTAAGTGTATCTTATTTCATGAATGCTTTGAAAGCATTCTAGCCTTGCAGATAAGATGTAAAATGAAGGGGTGGCAGGAGAAAGAGTCCTGGTTATAAGTATTATTACTTTGAAAATGATAACTAAAAAAAAAAATAAAATAAAAATGTCCTCACATAAAGCTCTTCTTCTTCCTTTGTCAAATTACTGTACAGTGAAAATACCTGCTTTTTTACTTTTTTTTTCCCTTTCTTGTGGTGTGTGTTTGTTTACCTAGTCATCCCTTTCAAGCCCTGATTTCTTTGACTCCCCAAGTCCTGAAGAAGAGAAGGAGGAACATATTTCCATTACTCAGAAAACTATTGAAGTGTCAAGGAAATCAAAAACTGTTACAATATCACAAGTAAGTTAATTGGAATGTGTCTGCTTAACCTTATCATGTGCATATTCATTTTTTAAAACTGTATTAAAATATTTATTTTCAAATTTTAAGTCAACAGACACCTAGTAAATAGCCTTTAAAGAATCTTGAAATGGTAAAGATTACTAAAGTTTGTTCTGTGTCTGGAATGAATTGCAGAGTTCAAATGCCTCCATAGCCATCTATTACCCTTCTAGTGTAAATACATTGCACAGAATGAGAGAAGCTAGGGAAATAAATTTTAGAAACACAGGCCTTTCATGGCAGCTGTAAATTCAGCTTACATTAGAAGAGTTTATAAGCAAATACAACTCTTTGACCCACTCTAATAGTACATGAATTGAAATTTGCAAGTATGATCACTTTTTATACTGATATAATTGCATTCATTTTATAGGCTTGTGCCATTCTTACTGTATTTTGGTAGAGAACTATAGGATAATCAAATATTACAGAAAGGGTGGGTATATCAGGCTTTAGAGGTTGGATCTATTTTTTAGTACATAAGGATATCTTTAATAATACAAGTAATGTGTTATAATAGTATAACAACAGTATTTGAAAGATGGAGTCATCTTTCAAATCAGGGCATTTCTGTGATAAAATTATAAGGATAATGTTTTGCTATATAGCTCCCTCTTCTGGGAGCATCCGCATTAATGAATACTCTTGGGCCAACGTTTATAAATTGTATGTTTGTGCCGAGGATGTAGATGATGTTCCTGTAAAACAAGATGACTGCTATCAGAAAATAGCTGCTTGAGGCTTTAATGTTGATACCAGTTAAGCTCTGGAATAAGATGTTCAGTATGGCTGACTCCAGTTGTGCCTTGCTCACTTGCTCTGGGTTTGAGTTCAGCCTGACATCTCTTTTCAGTGAAAAGAAAACTTGCACCTATTGATATAAAGATAATTATCCATGAACAATCCATTTATAGGTACTCAAACATGCACACATATATATAAAATGTTAAAAGGGTGTTATTAACGTCATGAAGTCAAGCATTCAAGCCTCTGGAGTGATTTGGCTTTCTTGTGATTATAACACCTTTTTCATTTCTGTGGTCACACTCTTTTTCTGCAGAACACCTTTTTATGCAGTGCTTGCCTGGGACAGGTTCTGTGCTCAGTCATGCTCCTGTATTGGGGAAGACTGTTTTTTGAATTAAAAAAGTCTTAGTGGATCCTGTTCTTCCTTTCCCATCACACTTTCTCGTAATTTCCATCTGACCAATTACTTTTCTTTCAGTTACTTTATCCAGCTAATGCCACTGCCCCAGGGCCCAGGTCCTTACTTATAATATCTCTTTCCATTTCCATACCATTTTTTCTCAGTAGATTACCTTATTTGCCACTCAACTTCGGTGCCTCTTTGCCCAAGATAGAGTTGAAGTCATGCTTTTTCTTACTCTTGACCAAATCAGATTTTCAGATACTCCTGGTAGCTGTCATATAATGCACACTTAGCATTGCCAAATAGCAACATGATAAATAATTAAGATTCACCTTACTTGCCATTGTGATAACTGCACTTCTACACTGTTCTGTGTATTCAGTGAAGTAGCTGATCATGTCTGGTATAGTCATGGACTTCAGATTTTTCTGTACCTTGTCTAATAAGTAGAGCACTGGATTGCAATTCAAGAAGGAGGGGATCCTTATGAGCTAGGCACGTGGTTCCAAGGTAACTAGGTTAAATCTGCATTTTTTCTGTTAAGTCCTTGGAGGAACAAAAAGCCATTGGTAGGTATGAGGATTCACAGAAGCTTCAGTAAACGGAGGACAGTACAATACATTTATTTCTTATTAATATATTATCATTCTGAAGCCATGGGATTTTGTTTTACTTTTTATATCATACCAGTAAGCAAGCTTACAGAATACTTTGGTATTTTCATAACAATGAGAGTGACATGTAAAAAATTATTTATTTTTTATAAAACATTGGGTGTTGAAGATACCTTCAGTTGTTAGTTGACGATCATAAATTTAATCTGCAAAAAAATACAACTTGCATTCTTGGCCATGCAGTTTTGAGCTCTGCCGGAGACTTTCATGGATGTAGGTGTGTTCTCAGAAATGTCTGAGGGAAACTGAGCATCCATCCCTAGTTCTTTTCACTTCTAAGTCTGAGATCTCAGAAACACTTGTTACTGACTGGTTGTAGTGACTGTGGAAAGCCTTACTGAAGCTGCCTGATCTTCTGCGTCCCAACTATACCCCTTCTGATGTACATGTACAAAGATAATGACTAATTGTTATATTTATCATTGTGTGGCCAAAACTGTCCATGTCCATATTTGACTATGGACTTTCAACATTATTGAAGGGCAGCAAAATACTTAATATTTGCCTAGTGGTCTGATTTTCATAAAGCTTTCTCCAGACAGTAAGTGTTACTCTTTTTGTTGCAGGTGTCTGATAATAAAAATTCTTTGCCTCCAAAACCAGGAGTTTTGACTTCTGGCTGTATTATACAACCATCACTATCTTCTTCACCGTCACCTGGATTTCACTCAATTGCTATGGGAACAACAAGCCACAGGCCAAATTCCCCATCCCCATTCAGTACTGAAGGAAAGCCAAAGACTGAGTACTTGAGCCAAGGTCAGACTACCCTGGAGGAGCTGAGAACACAAATTAAGGAGCTAAGAACCATCATTGAAACTATGAAAGACCAGCAAAAGTAAGCACTGCAAATCACAGCTCTAGGTGGGATGCATCTGTTGATGCATGATGGTGGCAGTTTCTTCTTGAGCTTGCCTTCATATATGTTATGCTGCACAGCTTGCCTTGCTGTTTGGTGGTGATTTTTATCTGACAGAACATATTCAGTGCTGAGAATCTCAGGAAAAAAGACTGACACTATCCATCTGTAACAGTTTTTTTTTTCCTGTGTTATGACATAAGCAGATGTTTATGGGATACTGAAAAAATTGAGTTACAAGTGGTAAGCAATGAATAAGGTTATTATGTTGTTTTATTTGCCAGTAACTATTTGGAAACTCATGTGCATTGATATTAATAAGGGGTGAATTTGTTCTTGTTGTAATGCAAATTAGAATAATAAATTAGTATTAGTATAATAAAAGGTTCCTATAATTATAGAATCAATTTGTTGTTTGACTGTTAGCACATTTTCCCAGGAAGCTCATATTACAAAAGAAGTAATTAAATTAGGACCTTAGAAGACCTTTGTGTTTATGAGCCTGAATCTTACTATTTTAGTATTGGGCATCTTTATTTTCTCTAAGCTGCTCATTTCTTAGGAGAAACTGGGACTGGCATGTAGGTTTTCCTGTTCCTGAGAATATCAAAAATTTTGGAATCTAAACCTTCACTTGCATTGTCAGTTGCGCGTAGTCCAGGCAGGAAAAGTAAAGGGAAAGCAGCATGCACAGACTGTGGCTAACAGAGGTGTGTGCGGAGTTTGGGAGAAGGTGCAGGAGGGCCTGGTTGAAGCTGGATGGAGCCAGCAAACCCCACGGCTTCACCTCTAATGCTGGCTCTTGCTCCTCTGGTCTCCCCAAGCTTTCTTGTGTGGGCTCCTTCCACTTGCTGGTTTCAGTTCAAGGTGAGATCGCTCAGTGGGAACATGAGATGTCTGCTTCAAATAGCTGTGTTCCCCTTCCAAACAAAGGATGACAGCAAATCCGTATTAGGGATCGTTAAGTCTTATGGATTAAGTTGAAGGTTACATTTTTATTGCTGGCATAAACAGCTTTTAAGTGGCTTAAATATGTGATAACATGGGCAGGATTTGTGTTACCAGTTCCAAATAACCCACCAACAGCCAATCCATCTATATTTTGTAGGGAAAAAAGACAACTGGGTGCCGATACAGTGTTGATAACAGCTAGTCCAGAGCAAAGCCTGTGGATGCAGGGAAGAAATGTATTAATCATGAGCTGTATGGGATGTGTCTTTATAGTCTGTGGTATAGCATATAGTATACAAGAGCGTGCTGACTTTAGCTAGTTGTCCAGAATAAAAAACGTAACTAGTAAAGCAGGGAAAACATGTCTCTAAGAGGTCATCTTTTGTATTTTGCTAGTTTAATCCTTACCATTCCAAACTTTTTTTTTTCTTTTTTGCATTCTTTTAACAGAAAAGAAATTAAACAGTTGCTGTCTGAATTGGATGAAGAAAAGAAGATCCGTCTACGATTGCAGGTACTTAAATTATTAATAATGTTATGGAAGTATTGGCAGCTTTGATTTAGCCTCAGGTATGGGACACAAATCTCTGCTAGATTCTAGTGAATCAAAAGATACTAACATTTCTGAAAGGGACATACCTGTTCCCTTCATAGTGTTGCCAATTGGTGTCATATATATCACGGTACTGGGTTCTTACTGAAAAGCCTAATTATCTAAAAATTTATCAGCACAAGGAGAGAAATTTTAAAAAAATAATTACATACAATATAGGATTCAAACTGTTATTTTTTTTAGTCTCAGTTTTAATGGTTTGATATTTTCACGAGTGAAATCATGTCTCTTTAAATCATTTGCTCTCTCCCAAAGCTTTCTATTTTGTAGTAGGCTTGTCTTAGTGTTGATATGCTGGAACATTATTTCATATAGCAAGATTTTTATGTCTGCTTTACAGATTGTACTCAGGTTGTCTTTACGAAAGCATCCTAAACAATATACAAGAAGGTGCTCTAATTAAGACCCCAGTTATTGCTACTATCATTTGTATTGTACCTTGGCTCTAGATGTTGTCATGCTGGCTTAATCATTTGCCAGGCAGCATGCTGCCCTGCCTGTGTGAGAATCATGGAGCCAAGCTTTTGCTAGGGTCATTGACTGTGCTGCTTCAGTATGGAGTGATGATGAAACTGCTTTTCTGAGTTTTGGAGAGTGATTTGGACAAAGCCCTTAGTAACATGCTTTAACTTGGTCAGAGCTGAAATGGTCAGGCAGTTGGACTAGAATATCCTTGTAGGTCCTTGGCAACTGAAATAGTCCTATTTTGTTCTGTCCTATTCTCTTTATAAGTGGTTTAGTATTGATTATATTTTATATTTTTATGCTATAGGTCAACTGTACTTTTTCTTTGTACTCAGGGTAGAAAATAAAATTGTAATTTCACTGGGCTGTTTCCACTCAGTAAAGTGCTTGGGAATATGCCAAAGAGTAACAGCATCAGGAACCATCAATATCTGTGCTCTGGGGCTGCCTAAAGAGCTTTATGCATGAAGGCACATAGAAGTATGGCTTCTAATAACACACGATACATGTTTGGCTGAAACTGAAATTTATTCAGATAAAATCAATGAACATTTTTAATAACAGGTACTGATTTAGTCTAAAAGGTCAAACTATTCAAAGTCCGCCTACAAGGTTGGCTTTACATCTGTAAACAGTGACCTGCACTGATGGTTTTAAAATTATGATCTATAATGCTTTTACTCCAGTTCAGATGTTGCATTTACTGGTAGATGTCCAGATGCTAGCCAAGGTGGCATTATTAGTTTTACATGAAAGTGAGAGTTCAACAGAAGTTGAATTAGTTTAAGAGCGCTCTCAGTCCATGTGTTAATGAAAACTGCCTTGATGATAGGCCACAGTTGAGTGTCACAGGTGTGTTTGAATAAATATAATACCCCTGCCTCAGGGTTTCCAGAGTCTGTTAGAGAGGCTGATTGTACAGCTAGGTCTGATGATGGTTTCAGCCACATCCTTTTACCACATGGCTGTACATCCATCAGAGCCTTTAAGGTGCCTAGACGCAGGCTTGATGGGTATAGAAGGCAGCTGCCATCCCTACAGGAGAGAGACAATAGGTTTTGGTCCTCAGCTACTACTGCTCATTGTCAGCAGTTGAGTTACTTGTGCTGTAAGTGCAGCAACTTGTTCAAGGACACAGTGCTCATTCTGCAAGTAATTCCTGGCAGTGAGCTGCATGGCTTGTAAAAATTGTAATTTAAAGAGCTTGAAAGGTCTTATGTTACATTCAGTATCAAGCTCTGAGGGGAGGAAGCCATGAGTGGTCATCTTACAAAGCTGAGGTCACCTTGATTTGTAAAATCTTGGGGAAATAAAAGTAGTGTAAAACCCATACTCAACAGCTGCGGACAAGATGGAACATGTGCTTTTTTATCAGTACCTAGAAATGGCACCTCAGTTTGCTAAGGCATCTAATTTCATCACAATTATTTTTCACTTGTTTGTTTTCAGATGGAAGTTAATGACATAAAGAAAGCTCTTCAATCAAAGTGAATGCTTGATTGGTGGAATGTTGCGTTCTTCATGACTGAGACTCAAATTTATGCCCCAGCCAAAATAACTTTGTGCCAAATGATTTAAGAATTGCCTCAACATCCCTTTATCTGAAGGATTAGCACAACAGTTTTTGATAGCACAACAAAACCACCAACAATGAGGACAAAACTTCCACCTGAAGCAGTGCTGTGCAGCACTAGTTGTGACTGAAATTGATCCTCTTGTGCTAAAGGCTCTCTACTTCAAGATCCTAGATGAAATGAAAACTCAGGCAGTTTAGTCCATAGTGGTACTATTTTGATGATATTTTTCCATAAATAAAATGTATTTCAGATTATCTGTTTACAAGCTTTATGATTTTGACTTTTGGTTTCTAATTGTCTTTTGTCACAGATTTTAAAATGTTTCTACTGCATATAGCCAGGAATGAATGTTAATGTTGGGGCTGGAGGGATTATTTTTGCTTCAAGGTAGAGCAGCTTACTTTTTGTTATGGTTTTAAGTTCTGTTAAATATGCAATTTTATGTCCCCAAATCCAATACAGTTTAAACTTACATTGTGTACAGTAATGTATTTGCAAGAAGGAAACAAACCAACAGAAGTCTGGTCTTTGCAATGATTTGTGCCTTTCTTTGCCACACACTGACTGGAGCCGGTCACAAGCCAGGTCTCCCTAATGTAGCTACCACGACGACTGCTGTCCCTGGTGTCCAGTGGAGAACACCTTCTCAGTGAACAGCTGCTCAGTCAGGAGAGCCAGGTTTGTGCAAAGTGGCAGGGCAAAAGGGTGCGGCTGAAAGCAGCTTTGTCTTGAGCAGCTGTGGCTTTTTAGCTTTCCTGGTTTTGATGGGCCTCTCCCTCAACTCGAATGTTTATCTCTGCTTGATTTTCATTAGATGATTTTAACGCCTGCCTCTATCCCCAATTTTGCACAGAGTGAACAGAATATGCATTATTAAAGCAAAAATAAATAAAAATAATCTATAAAATGTGAATAAAAAGTTGTATTATCTCATGCACAAGGTTCTCTATTGTGTGACATTGTTTCACTTGCTATTTACCTGGTATTGTTTGTTACATTATGTTGTACACTTAGCGACTGATACACTTTATAGTCCTGGTTTTGCAGCAGGACATTCTTTTCATCATTTTATTGAACCTGGTGCTTGCTTCATAGAATCATAGAATAGTTAGGGTTGGAAAGGACCTTAAGATCATTTAGTTCCAACTCCTCTGCCATGGGCATTTCTTCCAGTTTCTCTGTTTGCTTTTATCCTTTCAAAATAAGGTATCCTGTTTTTCTGTGTGTGGTTTCATGGGTTCCTTGCTAGCCACGGAGTATCTTATACCTTGTCAGCAATCTCTGTTGAGTTTATACAAAGTGTTTAAATAATGGATATTTTTGCATAATGTGGAGTGAGTGGGTGAGTGATATTGGCGATGCTTCAGAGGGACAAAAAAAGCCCACACAAAGGATCTATTTGTCATGTTATTGAATGCTAGAGCTGGCTCCAGCCAGCATATCCTGTATCACAGCTAAGCACTGTGCCTGCCACATTCACACATGGTTGGCAGAGTTCCCCTAATCTTTTTGATATGCATAGATATATAACATACTCTACCATACACAATTCTTACTTTATGGGTCTCAACTGTCACTACAGAACCTCACTGTTGGAGTCATTTCCTCTACTGTACCATCTGCTTCTACTGTAACAGTGATGTCGGAGATTGAAAGGTCAAATAATGAAACTTGAGAACTTTTTTAAAAGTCCCAATACATTGCTTAATGTACAAAACCAGAATCACTAATAAAATATTTTATCACTGAAATGCTCTTATTTAACATTTCTAAATAACCGCATTAAAATATTTTTGTACAAGGAATGATAGTCTCATCATAGCTTTCCAGCAATAAAGATTCCTAGATGTTTTTGTCATGGTTTTTGTGAAGTTGGTAGCAGTTAGGAGAACAGGAGGAACTGAGGGATAAGGAATAAGAATTCTATTTTGATTTGTAGTCGTACATTTGCAACATGTATCCAGAAATGAACAGCTCTAGCTTCCTAATTGCACCCCTGGGAAGAGATGAACTATTGTATCTGTGGTAAATACAGTACTGATTCCAGAGTTGTACCTCAGTAATATAAGAGACATCTCAGAAATGTTCTGGTTTTTGCAAATGAAAATCTGAATTTGAAAGTCAGAGTTTCCTTATATCAGACTACTTTTTTTTTTTTCTCCTGTTGAGATGATAACTTGTCATTTTATAAATCGAGGTTAGAAGTCCAACGTATCATGCTTTGTAAAAGAAGGTTAAATAAGGTTTTGTGAAAATGCTTTGTTTTGAAAGTTGATTATTCTGGGAGAAGAGAGTTTGTAGAGTTACAAACTCTCCTTGCTGCTTTTCATTATATTAATAGAAAGTATTTCACATAACATGAATTTTTCCTTTTTAGAGAGGATCAATTATGCATTAAACCTGTGGATATAAGCTGCTGCTTTTAAAAATGTTTGGGTTTATAGTTAAAGAAAATCAGAAAATGCTGGTGAGCTACAAAGTGATTTTGATGTGAAAATGATTAAATATTGTTGTTTGAAGAGTTGTGTAAAATGACTTTTCATTAATATGCACACACCAGTCTTGCAGCAGACTTCTGTTTACATGTAGAAGTCAGGTGTGAAACATCAGGCTCATGCCATTGGGTGATAATCTTTAAATTCTTCTTGTGGAAAATTTTTAGGGTTTTAAGAAAACAGTTTTATGTTCTCTTTATGTTCTAGTTTCAACTCTAAAAGGAGCATGTATTTCTTAATGTAAGATCATAGCACTTGGCACTTTAAAAAGTTCTTCATGGAAATAAGGTAGTAAATATTCAAAGTGTTTATTAAGTTCTGTTACTTACATTTCCTCTTCTGTGTTTTTGTTATTAACATCCATTTGTAAGTGAGCAAAAGGCTTAGATGAATCTATTGTTACGCCAGTAGGTCAAAGGATTGAACACAACTGTATGCCATAAATTTTGTTTCTAGGTGTAGGATAGGTAGCTGCCCAGTAAACTTTGTGAGCTGCTTTGTGTTTGAAATGTCCATAGGAGTGCCGTACTCTGTGACAGACAGGACTGAAATCTGCACTGGTGCAAGCAAGGTGAGCCAGTGCCATAAAACACCCTCAGAAACTCATGTTCTGCTGAAGTTACAGGATTGTTTCTCTCATCTTCTTGCGGAGTTGACTCGGGTGTTAGCCAGCACCGCTTTCCCCCGTCTCACCCTGCAAATCAGGCTGCCTTGCGGTAGGAGTAGCTGCCTGGGAGCTGCAGCCTTGCTAGCATGTCTGTGCAGTGCCCCGTGCATGGTCTGCAGGCACAGAAATAACGTTTGCTGCTGCAGGGCTGGCATAGTGTGAAGATGCCTGGTGTTCCTGTTAATTCCTTGGCCATGCCACGTTGCTGACAGCTCTCAAACTTTCAGCCTTGGTTTAGAGCTTTTATTCTCTGTGGGCCTGCCTTGCGGGCAGGAGGAGGCTGTGGTCAGAGGTGCTGCAGTTCATAGGTCCCACAAATACCCAAGCACCAAAAGCCAAAGGGAGAAAAGCTGGGATGAGGGTGATAGGCAGTCAGCAGTCATAGTGCAAGGCTGGGAAGGGGCAGGAGGTTGGTGTCTGCTGGTGTCAGCTGGTGTCTGCTGCTTCTTTGAAGAAAGGACCCTAAGGCTGAAAACAGGACAGAGGCACATTGCTGAGGAAAGGCTGGATAGAGAGAAAGATACCTTTCACACAGACTGTGGTTTGAAAAGTAGGAGCCACCAACCGGTCTGCAACTTCTTCGTTGAGGGGGCGTTTTGACCTCTTCAGTGGAGGAGTCCTGCAGTGCAACTGCGATTCCCAAAGACTGAGGAGAGGGTCCTTCAAACATTGACTTCTGGTCAGATTAAAAAGAGCCAGAGGGGGTGGAGCTGAACTTCCCACACTAAACACCAAGTACTTGTATCCATGGTTATTAATACCCTTCAGACAAGCATTAGATTTTGCTTGTCACCTTTGGCCTCAGCTGACTCTTGAGCTGGCCTAGGAATTAGCAGCTGGTGGCCTATTCATTTCCCACTTCCTGCAGCTGCTCCCCTCCTCCTGCCACAGTCCCTCTCCTGCTGCTGTTCCCTGCCTAAGAAACTAACCAGCTTCCTTAGGTCATCAGCCCTGAAGCTGAGGGCATGCCAGCACTTCCTAGCCTGGAATAGAGAAGCTGGGGAAGCAAAAGACACTTCTTAAATACTCTCAAGAAGCTGTGGTGCTGTGTATACTGCTGGGGGGTGAGCATGCCTCGACACCCACCAGTCTGGTGCTGGGCAGCCCAGAGCTCTGAACCATGGCTTCTTCCCCTATACTTTCTACTTAGGTTAGTAACCTAAGTATCGGACCCACTCAACACACTGTTGTTCGGTATGAGCTCTTCTAATTGAGCTGATTTCCAATCCCATGCAGGCACAAAGTTTTACAGGTAGCTAGCGTAAGCCACTGTCAGCCTTAGGAGCAGATGCTTGAGAGAGTTTTCTTGGCACTGCCACAGACAGGCTTTCCTTGAACCAGCAACGCAGCTGAGTTTCCCCTTTCACTGCTCACAGTTCCACTGCTCACAGTTCCACTGCATGGAGGTCCGGAGTGCAAACAGCTAAACTAACAAAGTGGCTTAATGTTCTTGTGCATTTATTTTTTCAGTATTAGAAATTTAATCATGTTTTAAAATGTGTTAGCACTGCAGAATGAAAAAAAAATTAAGCTATAAAATAATTTTGTTGAAATTGTTACCCTACAAACTGGAGTGCTATCTTAGTGTATTTATCAAGTTAATTAACTGTAATTCTAAACAAATCTCTAGAACCATGAGAGTAATTAATTGTTCTGACACATTGTAAAGGTTACAATGAGGAGGCAAGGCCTACCAATCTCTCAGCCCCTCAGATAAGTAGGTTTCAAACTCTCTTATCTTCCTTTTTTTTTAAGTAGAAACAGGAACCGGAGAATGTAGATGATGGCAGTGACAGGAAAACATAATTGGCTTTTAGCAGTATAATCTTAAAAGTTTTAATAGGCTATTTCTCTTGGAGAAGAGAACTTGAAAATTAGCATGACAAAGCAAATCAGATAGATTGACCAGGCTTCACAAGCACTTCTGACTATTACAGCATTTAAAAAGTATCTGTTTTCAAAATTTTCTCTGTCAAAATCACTTCACTGCACCGAAACTTGGCATTTTCATTTGCTGTGGAAGATTATTTCCTCAGTACAACAAGCTCTTCCTTGCATGTTTTGTCCCAGCGAGTTAACGGCAAAGGTGCTTCTACAAAGGGATCCATCAGGCTGCTCTTCACCTCCTTGGATAACAACAACAAAGGGCTGGGGATTTTGTGAGAGCACTTTTGGGCTCTTCTTAGAGATAGTTAAAATTAAGATGGGCAGCCGCCTTTGCTACAGGATAACCCATCACCTGGGCTTTCCCTCTTCTGCCGATGGTTTTTGTTGTGAAGAACACAAGTGCAGGAGACAGAACAGTTCATGGAGTCCATGCACTGTGCTCTTTCTCTTAGCACAAAGCATCAAAAAGCTTTCCAGCAGGTAAGGAAGGATAAATACAAAAGAAAGATGCACCTGCATAGAAATTACTGCTGCTAGGTAATTTGGCTACTCTGGATACAAAGAGCCAAATTTGCTGAGCCCTGCTGGAAGCACAGGTGCAGCCATTTAGCAAATAAAAGCACAGGCATGGGGAAACATGGCATAAATTTTGAGACCCCAACATAAGCAGTGTTGGCTGGAGAAAGCCTGTTTGTTAGTGGATGGCAGGTCTCTCACCAGAGGTCCAGGATGTTTGTGCTGTGATTACACAGTTATGCCTGGCATGTATCACTGATCTCAGGGGCGCAGAAAACTTCTGATGCTCTGACCTGAAGTACCTGTTTACCTCAAAAACACAGCTCAGTAACCTTTGCTTGGAAGAACTCTAACACAGGAAAGGTGCCACATTACTGCAATGGCTAGAAGCTTCAATACTGGACTTTGACTAATTGGGGTATGTTAAAGTCAATGAGGTTTATTTGTCAAAGTGCTATTCAGTGCTCCTAAATGTCACCAGCGCAGAAGGTAACTGTCACCAATGCACTATGCTGGAGCAGCACCTCTCTCTCCAGCTGGGTGCAAGTCTGGGGTAAGCCTGGGTTCTGCTCACATTTTCACTCCCTTTCCAGGTTACCAGGCCTCACGCTTCCTTTGCCTTCTCCTGCATAATTATAAATGGCAGTAATCCCAGACTTTAAACCTCCTCTTGTCCTGAATCCAACATCTTTCCACTCTAGAAATGTGTATCTTAGCACCCCTGTGACACAGAGTTCGTGCAGCCCACCTAAGGATGCAGCCCACCACTCTGCTCGTGTGAAGGTGCTGCCCATGTGATGTGATGCTGCAGCTCAGGTAAGTTTGTTGCTATCTGCAGGCTCTGGCTAGTGTCTCTTTGCAGGCTGAACTGAGACAGAAAGCAAATGAGATGCTCCACAAGTTGTTTTCATGCTGCAGTGGTGTGTGCATGCCATATGGAAATCTGCAGCTTTTTCATCTTCTCATTTTGGGATGTAAGAAAGAGTATCTGACATTTGTTCTACCTGCCAAAGTAATAACCTTATGTTTTACTTCTTTGTTACCGCGTGAATAACTAAGAACACTCCAGAGCAATACTGCAATCATTCACAGTTTCCCAACTGGATTTAAACTTTCAGAGAAAACAAGGCTGTCAGGTAATAAAAAGGATTACTTTCTACTACTGCTTCTGGAAATGTTACTGCTATCATCATGTTAACTCTTCTTCAAAAAGCTGTTATTTGGGATTTCCCAAAGAGGTAGACGTTTCTGTTACAAGGCTATTAGCAATGCATCTACTGGTTCCTATGAAATGGACAGGAATGCTCTGTGCTTACTAGATGCCTTGGATTAGAACAGGAAGTGAGTTATTATTTAACTTGGTTTTCACTGTGAAGAATAGGAGGAAACTCTTCGGTACTTTGACAGAAATGTGATTTGACAATGATGGGCTGAAAGTCATGCTTATAGCATTATAAAACTTTTCTGGTGCAATTCCTATCATAATGACAGATAGATGCCTGAAGAGGGATTGCATTTGAGTGACATTGTATCTGGCTGCAAAATTTTCTCACTGTACAAGACTGACATGTTATTTGGCAGTGGCTTTAATAGCCTCGAGCATGTGCCACTGCTCTAGCAAAGAATAAATGTAGTACAAGTTGACAAAGCAGAGAAGGCAAAGTGTCTGGCATCACAACTTGTCTCACTGTAACCAGGAGAGCTTCAGGACCAGTTACAGACTGGTGCATGGTAAGGATTATGTACATTCAGGTCCCATCATTAGAAGCACTGAGAACTCAGACCCAGTGCTAATAAGCTCATGCTTACAAGGCAAGGGCACCATGCGCACAACAAAAATACTTGCCAGGGGTTTTGTGAAAGGCTGATGCTGCTCTCTATCTCACCCAATGCCTTAGCTGTGCTCCTACCAACTCTTGCCAGCTTCTCCTGTGACTATTTCACACTACTAGTTCATGAATGTTAATTACTTATTGATTAAAAAAACCGCAACAAAACAACAACCAACCAAACAAAAACCAACCACTGGCCATTTCGGACATTGGTAGACTACTGCACATATCAAGCTTGTATTTAATAAATGTTGCAATTTCTTAACTGCCTTAAGGAGAAGATGTGTGTGTAATTTAAGGATTCTTACTGTAGTTGTACTAAATTCCTACATTTGCTGAAATATACAAAATCTTCATAGTACCTGTTATATAAGTCAGTATTGACACAGTAGATGTCAGGGTTTTATTTGTCACTTCAAAACAATTCTTGCCTCTTCAGGATTCCTTTACTTTTCACAGTCCTAACTGGTAGTACCAAAGCCATTGTGATTACAGATATTTAAAATGCCTTTCAGCAACACTGACAGTTTTGCTTTGCTAAGCTTCTAAACCCCATATATCCTTCTGTATCTGGCATCTACAACAATATAAAAATCACATAAACATGAATAAAAATGAACTGTGTATTCTAGTCCTCCCATTATTTGTGCAATGTGTGCATAACCATACTGTGTTCCCTGTCACAGTCACAATTTTGCTTGGTTAATCAGTAAACAGGACAAGCCCTCTTAACTGGAATAAAAGTGTGAAAGAGAAAATAGTCATCGTGTAAAGGTGCTGTACAAGTGAAGAAATCTAGGACTGATATTGTTAAAGTATTAGTATCTAGTACTTGAGTACTAAAAATGAGAATGCTATAGACAGCTGAGGATTCCACCCTCCTGAAAATACCACCCTCCTTGAAAATTTTCTCTTTCCCCAGGTTTTGTTTGGGAGAGTTTTGTTGGGGTTTTTTTTCCTAACATTAGTCATCTTTTTGGGGGGTCAGAAGTTTCAGGGCCTAAGGGAGGTCTTTCTGGGTGAGGGCCTGGTTTGGTTTTCTCCCATCTGAAGTATAAACTAGAAGCTATTTGAAATGTGTTGAAAACTGGAGATAGTGCTTTTCTGTTTGACTGGTTAATTAAAGATTATATTTTGGAGATCTTGAGTTAACTTCTGGTTCTAAACTAACTGTTTGCTTCTCCATTCCTCAACTGAGTGAGAAAAATCAAAGACCCCCAGGTACTTATGTCAGAACAAGGTTTTTTACCAGACTTTATAAATGCTTATGCCCGTGTCTTGCATATCCATCTGGTATAGCTGTCTGATAGAGAAATAATGTAAATAATGCAGACTATCAGCAGCTTAGAAAGCATTAGTTCTCTGCATCAGTAAAGTCAGGAAAGTTTGGGGGTTTTTGTTTATCTTTCTCTTTTCTACTTTATTTACTGGTGGATGGTTGTTGGGGGGGAGGGGGGAGGAAGGGAGCATTTATTATTTTAAATGCATCCAGTCATCTACGAGTGAAAATCTAGCTTTGTGGAAGCTACTGAGAAGACATGCATAATTTCTTCACTGCTAGCCTGCACTCCTTAATTAGCCATGCTCCCAAAGGCTTGCCCTATAACCACTCAAAATCTGAAGGCAAGAACTTTTGATTAAAGTGCTGGATGTGCTGAAAATTAGAGCAGGTGAGGAATTTTGAATCATTTTGAAATTGATTATATTTTGCTCTGTGTACTTGTGGGCAATTATCATTCTCCAAGGCAGGCAGGAAGGAAAGGAAGAGAAAGGTTACCCTTTGACTAGCCTTGTGTTTCATACAAGATGTCACTCTGTCTGTGACATATGTATATATGCACTCTTCATTTGCATGGGGTGGTGACAAACAGATGCTGTGTTCAATGTGCTTCCTGTGCAAAACAGTAGATCTGAATAGATCTGATTATATTCTTTGACCCAGCAGTCACTTTCTTCACTTTCATTCTTTGTCAGTAGGTCAAATGAGCTTGTGAGGCCTCAGGCTCTCCAGGAACAGAAAAACAAGAGGGATCCCTGAAACCTATTCCAATGCTGATTTGGTAGCCAAGGTGTTTTGACTTCACATCATTTTAAGGCACCCAAGTGAGGTGTGCTTTGCCTGCAAGTCTACTTTTAAAGCTTGTAGCATTTTTAGGCCTCTTTATGAAGCTTTTTTCAAAAATTAGCCATATTACTTAGCTTCCATTTTATGGAGTTAATATTTTGAATCCCACTTTTGAACAAAATCAAGTTGTTTATTAGACTTCTCAGAGAGAATTCACAACATTTTATTTAAAATGTAGTAGAGCTTCTACCTAATGACCTTGAAAGAGAACACCTTCTGTTTGGATCCATGCTTAAAAAAGTAATCTTATCTTCCTGTTCAGTAAAGAATCTAACCATTTTCTTCCTCATCCAGATGACAGCAGTACCTGTACTGTTACCTGGAGACCTGCTCACTGTGAATGAAAATAAGCGGGGTAGAACCCTAGCAGTTGTAATACCAGAAAGTCCATTAACAAAGTGTTCGCTCAGAATAGTTTAAGCACCACAGATTGCATTAGCTTATGGGAGGTTGGTACAGTGGCTGCCAGGAAAGAAATTTGACATTGAAATATTTTCCCTAATGCTTGATCTTCACAACACAGAAAAAAAATCTCACATCTGGGATACAGAGCTGAGGCTTTCTGGGTCCATGTCATTGCAAGGTGGCAGTCGCCCTAACAAGTGCTTCTTGGATGCACCCATGTCTGAGGCTGGTCAGTGCCAAGTGCCTGTGGACTGATTCCTGGGAACCTCTGCACCAAGTGTGATGGATGCCCAGGATACCAAGCTGGCAGGCGATCTTCAGGGATTACTGCTAGGGCATGGGCTGGTGGGTTTGCACTTTGAAAGAACAGCTTGGATCTGTAGTTTCCCCATGGGCCTTGTGCCTTCTGTCTTACTTAGTACATACCTGAGCTAAGAGATCTTGTATTTCCCTGACCCTGGGGAAAATGGGATGAGCCCTCTTTATAGCCAAAAATGCTAGAGAAAACTGGAATTGCATCCTGACATATGTGCCACCAGTTCTAGTGTGCCTTTTTCTTTTAAAAAAGGTATGCTGTATGTATGTATGTGTCAGGTGGAAAGGCAGTATTTCTGCCTGTAGAGGCAAACTTTATATAAATTTACAGCTCAGCTTTCCAGTTCAAACTGTAAGTGTGTAGCCCTGGGGAAAAAAAAAAGGATGGACTCACTCCCCATTAGCCCAGTTAGGTATAGAGAAACAACTGGTGCTCAGGCATTTGCAAAATTTAAAACAAGAATAAAAGAAGCAAAAGGTGGTTTCAAGGGCATCTATTTTCTTTGGAGCACTGGCTGTGCTTGTGAACTGCAGCAAGCATATTGCTCCTGGTGTCTAAATGGCAATTAATATGCTGCACTAAGTGAATTTGACAGGTACGAAGCACTGCCTGAGAAAATTGTCACCTCATCTTTACATTAGAGTATTAAAGCAAACGTTGACTTCTCAGGTTAAAGCTTGGTTTTGTTGGGCTGAGCTCTGTGCAAAGGCAAAATATCTTGGAAGGGTATACGAGAGCTGAATGTTAGGTTCTGGCCTGGACTTTTGAATAGGCAACTCTGGGGGCAAAGTGACTCTATAACCTCATTACTGGACCACATTTCCAAAAAAGGAATGAGTGTTGCATTACTTACCTTTTTTTCTTCTAGATTTAACCTTTTCTTGGTTTGCACAGAAACGGTTCAAATATCCCAAAACCTGCATCTCCCATTTTATTCTCACTCAGGTGACTTTCAAGATCTGAAGATACTGTTGTTCAATGGAAACGTGAGGCATACCAGCACCAAACCACAGTTTCTGGACTCCATTACAGTATGTAAACTGAAGCTTCTGTTTTTAAAAATACTTCCTGTTTCTAGGCTAAAAAACCAAAAACAAACAACAAAACAAAACAAGAACAAACAAAAAAAAAAACCCACAAAAAAACACAAAACCAAACAAACAAAAAACTCCCACAACAATGAAAAAAAAACCCACAAAAGAACAAAGCCGTGCAAACTCTGAGCAAATTGCAACAGGTGAAATAACTGAAAGTGGATATTCAGAACATGACAGCTTGTTAGGAAAAATGCCCAAGGAATAGTGAGGAGTGAATATAATTAAGAAAAGGGGGAAAATGTCCTTTTCTTCATTATATTTGCATGAAGTATCTACTAAGATAGACCATCACTCTGTTTTAAGACCAAGAGACAGACCACTCAGCAAGCAGTTTAAAATGGTACCACATGTTAATAACTCTAAAATGAACCCCAAAGACATGTCTAAGACCTACAACAAACTACATTTTTATAATCCCCAGAAGGCAGAAAAGGCTTATTTGTTATGTCTCAGTGGCATCCCACTAAGCAATTCCAGCCTACATATTTGTTCTAAATTGATACTTCAACAATTTTCATGATTACAGAAAGCACCACACCATGCATCGGTTGTTCTGAACCCATTAAATTGCAATTAGTTTTCTGCATGTTGCTTGCTGAAAGCCCAAGAATGTTCTGGAGTAAGATTAGTCCTTTCCTGTGCAAATAATCCCTTCAATTTGCCAATTCTGTATTTCTCATTTCAAGTTTTAGTACCAGCTGTTCAACCAAACTTGCTTATTATGCAAAAAATGCAAAGTAGGTTTGTATTAGGGAGTATCATAAACATACATGCTAGTGCCTTTTGTTGGTCAAAGGCTTCAGTGTGCACACAGAGTATCTTCTAAATGCAGATTTAGATAATGACATAGTCGTATAGAAAATTTTACTCTTGTCTGAAGAAGAAAGCTGCTAGGAATGAGTAGACTCTCTGGTGGCCATGGTATACCTTTCCCTCAAAGTCCCCTGCACTAGTGCTTTTGCCAAAAACAAAACAGAAGATGCTGTTTGTTTAAACCCTCTTTTGTGACAGTGAGTGGAAATGAGATGAAAAAGCTTTCCAGACAGGTTTACTATTTCAAATAAGATTTTTTTCTTGAGGACTGCAATTTTCCACTGTTCCTTTGATCGCCAGTAGGTCTAATTGTCCAATAGACACGGTCTCTGTAGGGTGTGGTGGTATCCTCTTGACTGCTGGGGCACAAGGCACTGGTACAAAGTTACTCACGCACAGCCCTTCAATTTTTCTTGCTGCGTAAACCAGCAACTCCCTCTCCAGGCTGCTGTCATCTGCTCAGCTGATAAAAAGATGAGCTAGGAAATCGGGTGCTCAAAGTTGATTTTCTTCTTAGAAAGAAGCCAGAAGTTGCTACAGAGTTTCTATGAGCTGTTTTTGCCGTGGTCACAAGAGCTTTTAAAGAAAAGAGAATGAATTTAAGGATGAAGTGTTATCCAAACTTCTGGTGTGGTTTGTCTGTGGAAAAGCTCTGACACAGTGAGTTGAGGGAAGAAAAAGCGGTAGCAGTTTGCCTTTGCTTCTTAAGAAGCAGGGCGGCTAAAAGATGCCTGCAGCGGGCAGACCCCCGGGTATGAGAGGAGCCGGTTACGCGGCAAATCGCGGCAGCCCGCTGGCCTTGACCTAACCCTGTCACCCTCAGAGGAACCCGAGCGGGGCGCACGGTGCCTCCGTGTGAAATAGTAACAGCCACGACAGTAACAGCGGAGTAGCGGGCGGTGCGCGAAGGGTACAGCTTGCACAGCGAGAGGCGGGGAGGGGAAGTAATAAACCAGCAGCGATCGCACCGACGGTGCTGCCTCTTTCCTTCCTCTCAGTACCGCTTTGGTGGCGGAGGTCCGGAGGTCCGGGGAAGGCACGGCGGGGCTGGACGAGCCGCCGGGAGGGAAGTAGCCGCTTCTCCCCGCGCTGCCGGAGTTCGCCCAACTGCCGGCAATGGCTTGCGGCCCCGCCTGAAAGCACCTGCCGGCAGCTATCGGCTACCCTCAGCCCTCGACGCCGCCATGGAGAGCCCCGCAGGCGGCAGCGAGGCCGCGGAACCTGCGCGCCCCTGCGCGGAGCCGGAGCTGCCTGCCCCCGGCCCGGCCGAGACGGCAGGAGGCGGGGAGACGGCGGAGGTTATCGCTGCAACCGCGAGGTCGCGCTGCCTTCGGGCCGTGTACGTGCTGAACGACCCTCCCAAGGTGGGCGCCGGTGCGCGGAGACCCGAGGCCGGTGCGCGGCAGTGCCTGCAGCGGGCCTGCGAGGCCGAGGGCGCTCAGCTCGGCACGGTCAACTTCGGGGAGCTGGACTTCGGGGAAACTGCGGTGCTGGACGCCTTCTACGACGCGGGTGAGCAGGTTGGGCTGAGGGGGGCGCTCAGGCTCAGCCTCGCCAGGTGCCACGTACCCAGGCTGTGTGGGGTCCGAGGTGGGGAAGGGCAGGTAAAGGTGGTGCCGGAGAGGTCAGGGAAGAGGGCAACCGGGGCAAATGTGAGACTGTGGCAGGGGTCTTGGAATGAGAGGGAATATGACGACAGGGGAATGTCTGCGAGGGGAACCTCAGGTAATAGGAGCAAGAGCCCGGTCTTCAGGAGTGTTCTGCACATGGAGGAGGAGAAGGTGTAAGGACAGAAATCTGGCCCTTACACCAGCTCTTTCAGTCACCACCTTGTGATGCCTTAACAGGACTTTGGCGTGACTGCAGTGCCAGCCGAGCCTTAAGGAGTATCAAAACTCTTGCTAATATGTTTTGCTAAGAACCCTCTTACAGCTGGTTGGGAGTGAGACACAGCCTGAAGACAGGCCAGCCAGAAGTCTCTGATCTGGGTTGGCCAGATGTTTCATGTTCACTGCTCTAACTCAAGCCCTGGACAGTGAAATTGACTTGCATGCAGACAGCATCAGAGTGATCCAGCAGTGTTGTGGACAAGGAAGTCTAGAAGCATGCCCTGATGAAGAAGCCTTCTGAGTATTGCCCACCTTGTCCAGGCTCCAGCTGGTGATGGGTGTCTGATAGTTCAAAAGAAAGCTTACTCATTAAAACCCATCTGGCTGGCTGGGCACTGTGGCAGATAATTGTGAGCTTTTTGAGCAAGCAGAGGAAACCCCTAACGCAATCAAGGTGAGTATGTGGACTTGTTGCAGACATACTTTTTCTCCTAACTGCATGAGCAGGCACTGGGAAAGTGGAGGATTCACAGACTCCAAAAAGGGAAAGTCCAATGTTAAGTCCATGTTGATATCACAGGAAGAAACATTTTTTTGCTCTTAAAATTTAAATCTTATTTTAAATTCTCATATAATGATGGGTCCATTTCATCCTCTGATAAATCACCCAAATATTGAGGAACATTACATCCTTGGTTGTTGTTTAACTTCCCAGTCAGGGGATTTTATTTTATGTCTGCTAGCAAGGTTGGCAAGTGTATAATAAATATTTTCTTTGTGTGTCTTAGTACACAACCATGAAATTTGTTTGTGTGTTGCCAGGATTTTTGTAGCCCTTCTGAAGGTAAGCACAATATTATACTCATCAATGCGTAATTATTTCTTTGTTTCTACTAATAGCCCTATTAATGTATTATGCACACACCTGCTCTGCATTGTATTGAGAGCTTGAGACAGTTATTTAAAATTTGTTTTTACGTCACTGCATTCTGAATTGAGTGGGAATATGGCCCGCCCTTGTAGACTTCAACATTCAAGTCATCTTGTAGGGCCAAGATAATTTTACCAGTGATTAATATCACTTTGTAGTAGTAAATTCCTTTGTTACTTGATACTCATGCTGCACTTTTATGTCCAGGTTTAGTCAGCAAATACTTTGTATCATTTTCACTCTCCGTTAAAGACTAATTGAATAGTCCTGAACCAGGAACTGTTCCAAAGGAAACTGTTTGAAATAAGTTTTCTGTGTATTTCTTTTCAGTAACAACATTTTGAGATCAGTGGGAAAGCAATTTTTTAATTGATGTAATGTATGCCTTTATTTAGCAAAGCTTTTGGTCAAAACATCCTTTAATGACAAGTTGTTTGTATTAAGAAAAACTCAATTATATTTGCATTAGTTGCAGTGTTACCCTGAAAATGCAAACATCCTTAGTAATAAAAAAAGCTGTTAAGTATAAACAATAGTTTTAATAGAGTATTTATTTTGCTCTTATGTTGTTTTAGTATTTAATAAGTAGCTCTTCTAGCATCAACATTTTAACTAGCTTTTTTGTTCTTGTATTGCTGCAGTTACTGTTTCCTATTCAACTGAATATCTATGTAGTTCTGTTTTATCTCTCTTAAAGTAGTCAGGTTGTACTGGCATTTGTCCCATTGAGTTTTCCCAATTTCTAAGGCATATCTAGCACTGTTGTTCAGAGAAATAGTCAGAACCTTTAAACTTCTAAAATTTTAACTTGCTAAATTTTGCTGGCACACTGACCTGAAGTGTCTTTATCTTAGTACTTGCTGCTTTATTTCCTCCTACTACATGATAAAGATGGTGAAAATTCCTTTAGCAGTGTCATATGGAGTATTGGCATCTTCTTGCTTCATTCTGCAAGGAGACAAAAAGTATCCATTACACTTTAATCTTTATATTATCTGCCCCCTGCCTCCCGCCTCCCCGCCCCTATTGTTGTTGTATTAATTTATTCTTTCTGGTATCAGCTAGCTGTGGACCTAAATTTCATGCTGGATTCTTATTACGATGGATTTTAAAGTGTTCTAGTTCTCATTTTATATACAATGATTTGTAATTTTTTCCTGAGAGTTTTAGTTACATACTTTTTTCTTGTTTTCTTGCTCTGTGTTGTTTATTGGTGGACTCTCCCTGCTTGATATTTTGAATACATATCAAGCTAGTATCCAAAAATTCTGAACATGAATAATTATTCATTTACATACAACTTTCTTTATCTGTTACCCTGCAATTTCTTTAATCTTTGAAAAATCTGTCCTTTTTAATTTCTATATCTTATAGATACAGTTACCATATTATTTTTTCCAGAACATGTGTTTGATTGTGACCGTTAGCATGTATTCAGTTCTTAATGAAGAACATTGATAATGAGTTTTAATATGAGTAATCCTATGGCTCACAATGAATTTTGTGTTAGGAAATTACTGTGTATTTACTTTAAAAGGAAAACAATCTGAAGAATCATAGAATAGTCAGGGTTGGAAAGGACCTTAAGATCATCTAGTTCCAACCCCCCTGCCATGGGCAGGGACGCCTCACACTAAACCATGTCACCCAAGGCTCTGT